>JANVCC010000035.1:2539501-2749845 GCA_025345505.1 Todiramphus chloris collaris
TAAGAGGCCTATGAAAAATGAAGTGTCATCACTTTCCATAGATTATTCTTAATCCTGCTTAAGACAAGGAAATTGAACTGAATTCCTCAAGAAATTTGGGAATGAAAAGCTTCATGGAAGGTCCCTCCATATCTGTCAACTTTTATGAGCTTTTATATTAAGAGAGCTGGAATTACTTTAAAACAACAATTTAACAGCTTAGGCAAGAGAACTAGGAAATCAAGCAGTGGAGGAAGCAGAGTCTCAAGAGAAAGAGCAAGACATTTACTTCCTTTCATTTGTCCTGGAACTGAAAGGAAAAGGCCGATATCAGTGTCCCTTGTGAGACATGGTGGTTTTGCTGTTTAAATTAAACAGAAAAGTACTGCTCACCTTTAATGTTTTCTGAAATATATACTACACATTTCAAGCTTAATTTTATTAATTTTGGATGGGTGATAGAAATATTCAGAGATAAGGCTCAAATATTACTTTTAAGGCCTGTAAAAAAAAAAATTTGAGTGCATACTTCTTTTACAAGAGCAACATTTCAGGGATTTACTGTCTACACCTCAGCCCCAGGGCTGAAGCACATACCCTGACCACAGCCCAGATACATACCAGGACAAAATATGAATATGTACTTCAGTTTCCCACAGAAAGTCCAGACATATGGAATAGCAGCAAGTTTCTGTGCACCATCCTGCAGCCCTACTTTTCCAGGTTCACCAGGGAATGAGAACTGAGCATTACTGTGACAACTGTACCTGTCCTTAAGTATAAGCACAGCCGTTCTCCTCAAGGTCCCTAAAGCAAAGCCAGAGAAATCAACACTCTGGTACAAACTACATTCAGAACCATTCAAAACTGAAACAACAACTGATGCAACATAGGTTGCTTTAATAACATGTATGTGGCACAGGTTTAAGCTACCTCGAGTATAGGCAAACGCTCCAAGCTCAGTGATGCTAGAGAAAGGACATTTAAAAAAAAACTGCAGAAGACATGCAGCCCTGAAATGCTGAATAGGTTGTGTTTATATAGATTCTGGTTTAAAGTCTCATTTTGAAATTAAATTAGTTCAACCAACACTTTTGGTAAAACAACTGACACAGCACGTTATTTCTTATAGTTACTTAGGCAGCATACTTTACCGGCAGGATGAAAGTATATTGCCAAGTATTATTCCTTCTAAAACAAATCCCTTTTGGGCAGTAGAAATGCCAATTCATAACAACAGACAAAAATAAATGAAGTTTAGGTTTACATATTCATATATGCGTATGCATACAGAGACACAAAGAAAAGACTGAATCAATTTAAAGCCAAGCATTAAGGCACTTTGTTACATTCTAATGTCAGTTTACCACTTTCAAGGTTAAAGACTTTTCATCTATCATTTTCACATAATCTCTAAGGACTTCAGAATTTCACACAGCCTTGGTTGCATTTCAAGTACTCTATGTACTAAAGCTGCAGTTAACTCTAAGGTGCCCCAATGGCAGGAGAACACATGTAGTTTACGGTTCAGTTCAGAAGATTATAAAATTTTCACAACAGCAAAACTCTTGAGGCTGATTAAGCTGTTACAGACATTTTAAGATGATGCAAGTTCACTAATTTACTCTGATGTCAGTGGAAGCTGATTCAGGAACCTTGTGCTGGAAAAGGTGAGGCACTGTTGCAGGAAAGCCTTACTGCTGTTCCAGAATTGTCCCATTTCAACCAGTCCATGAAGTCAAAACAATTAATAAAAAAAGTTTTATTGTCCCCCCCCCCCCCCAAACAAATACAGTAATTAATCATCTTTGGCTACGTCTAATACAGCATCTGCCATTTGGCATATTGCTATAAATGGCAATGAACCATGTCTACAGAGATTCACTCTTTCCAAAGTCCACAAAATATATTCAAAGCTTGAGAGAGAAAATGATGACGATTTCCCAAATAAAAATACAGTCATCTCTGGGGTGAACTGCAATATTAATTTTTTCTCCTGTGAATGTAAGATTGTACTCCTTAGAAATTAGCATTATCTGATTGAAGTTCATCTGTAAAATCATTTCAAGATCCCTTTCAACAACTGGAAGAATTTCTCCTGATTTGTAGCAGCTAAAAACAAAGGTATAAAAGTTGCTTTGAGTCTGAGTGTCTGCAGATAATACAGATTTTGAGCATAACATAATACATCACTAAGAATGTAACTTGGTTAGGATGTAACAGTGCTAACTCAGAAAGCTGCTGACCAGTGTCATCAGATCCCATTAAAGCTTTTTTTAACCTGATGAAATGAGCTTCTAAATTACATTGCCTCCTCTTCAAAACAAGATGACATCTTTCTTTGGAGACTCTAGCAAGGTTTTCCTTTGCCGCCCCCCCCCCCCCCTTTTTTTTTTTTTAATAGTCATGCCAATTGCATGCTTCTTTTTTTACCTCCTTTTGAGGGTTAAAGAAGTTCTGTAGGGAACTGAGAACAGAAGTTGCATCGCTCAAGTTCTTACTATTTAAAAAAACAACTAACATTTCTTCTAGGAGTACTTCACAAAATAAAGCATTACTTGAAGCATATTAATTATCATAAAGATGTACCTCACCATACAAAAGGCCTGATAGTCAAAGGGACTTTACATTACATATAGAAAAAGTTGAAGTAAACCTTGATAATAATTTTTTTCTTCTAAAAAAACCCCATAGTTTTTTAAACACTGATATTAGAGGAGATATGTCTAGATTGCTCTCTGATGCAAGAACTAAATGGAGTAGAACATGAAAGCTAGCAACATTTCACTGAAACATTGGTGCACTTTGCTCTTTGCCACTTCTGACCGCTTGCCCCTACACTGACACTCAAAAAATGGGAGAACAAGTAGACATCATCCCAGTCGACAACACTTATCACACCCCTTTGGTCCTAGGAGTCTCATTAAAAACTCAAGTTTTAAAATAATTCAAATACAAGATTGAGAATCAGACCTTTATCATCACCTTCATGCTATGAGATACAGTCTGTTGAAAAGCAACATTACTAGCATAATGCAACAAAACCATTCAATAGATGTGTTCCTCTAAGGCACAATCAGGGTTAGTGCTAGATGCTGTACAGAATGTCTAACATTACATGCTCCTTACAATGAAGGACACAATCTTCACGTCCTTTTTCTCCACAGTAATGAAATTTTGCTGAGTTACTAGTAACCATTGTGCTCTTTCTATGTCCAAAATGCTGATGTTTGCATATTTTAATGCTTTCTATATATTGCAATTTTCTACAAACTAATATGTCAATACAACCAAAATATACTCATTGCACATCCTGACAACATCCCGGCATACAAAGTATGCAAAAAGTTTTTTTACAAAGTATGTAAAATAAAACCCAACTCATCTCTCCTCAGAAGTGCTATTCGCGTTCAAATCTATGTAAGTTCAGGTCTAGGTATTATCTGGATCTGATTCACTTCCTTTAAAAATAAAACCCCATTTCCTGAAAGCACTCCAGCTAATGGAGGCATTTCCACAAGCCCCTAAAATTAGAATAATATCAATATCAGACATATTAAAATATGAAGATAGTAATGGAACACTGAAAGGATTCAGGTTGCTTGGGTTCAGGCTATAAAATCTACAAGTGTAATTCCAACTGCTTATTTTATAGCAGTATTACTGTAGTAGATATCTCTCCTTAGAAACTGGTTAAACTCAGTGTTCGTTCAGCTTTAGTGGGAACATTGTGCTGTAATTTCTTACCACTTTGCAGCTTTGAAGCATGACAGAAGTGAAATACGGAGGCAAGTATTTTAGTTTCTACTGGAATACTAGTTTTCTTTTACATGCATTTTAAAAAATCCACTCTGATATATGTAGAAGTTTCTTCTCAACTCTTTATACTGCCAAGGCTAACGACACACTTGTCAGAAAGAGCGTTTTTGTGCTATCAGTATATGGTCTACCTACTCTGCTGAAGAACCTATCTCCTAAAGTCTCAGGCTTTTCTCCATAAAAGCTCTGGGCTTCCCATTTCATTCCCATTCTTTTCTTGCCCACCCTAATATTGAGTCACACTAACAGGGAGGAAGGGCTGTTTGGAGGTGAGAACATGCCTCAGATACCTCAGGTGTGGGTTCCCTTCCCCTCCACCAGCTTCCTCTCTTCCTTAGGATGAACTCCCTCCCACTACTTCATCTGTAAAAGGGTAATACAAATAGGAAATGCTAGTAAGGAGACTGTAACATTAGATTTAAGATATCAGGAAGTGCTCACATAACCCAGCCAAATAAAACTGACCAAGCAGAAATCATCTACACCATAATACCCTGCCTGAGGGACTGCATGATCCCACTTCTTCCAGAAACACTGTCTTCAAAGGTCCAGGTACCTACTGCAGTCTTTTCTCAGAGTATTTTTCAACTTTTATTCTATGTAATTTGCACAGATGATGGTGCTAAAATGCCAGTTGTGTAAGAATTGCAGCCTGGCAACAAGCTCCAGGTAATGAAATAAGCATCAAGGGCTTCCAACCTTCTCATCTGAGAGCATTATCAGAACCAACAGCATTTGAACAGAACAGAAGAATAGTTAGATTAGTGTTCATGTTCAAAAAATATGAAATCCACTCATACTGTAGCCCATTAGTGATGCGATATAAATAACCATGACTATCAAACATTTTTTTGTGTGTGCTTTAGGCTTCTTTTGGCAAAAAAGCACATCTCCACATTCTAACACTGTAATGGTTCCAGGATTACACATTAAACAGTTTATGGTATTAATTTGATCCAAAAATAAAATAACCCAAAAAAAATATTTTTTTTCTTCTTTAAATTGCAACACTATGTTTAGCACCCCAGACTTCTGGAAGTTGCTTTGCACAGCAGCTGAACAGAGCCTAGATTTGAGGGTCATAGGAATAATCCTTCCCATCTCTTGCAAGAAAGAGTTTTCAAGTGACATTATCTTCTTTTGATATAATGCAGAAGGAAGTATACAGAGGCTCTTCACTATATGAGACAGGAAAAGTCAGCTCCAGAGCTTACAAGTCTTTTCCACACTTAGCTCCTATTTCTCTGGGTAGAATGTTGTTTTTCCCTGCTGGTATGGAGTTGCACTTCATGTGATGAAAAAAAGCATCCTTGATAAAGGCCATTCTCTGTATATTGTCTATAATTTCCTTTTTCAATTTCACCACAGTTTAATTTTACCACACTCCATAGGAAATGATTCAGTGACACACACCTCTCAAGCAGAAAGATAATTTGAAGGTCTGCTATTTCAATACCTGTTATGTCAAAAGTGGCAATTTTCCTGTTCCATTTTGCTACTTTCCATTATTTCTTTCTCAGATTATTCATTATCAGTTTTATTTTATGTTCTTTTAATGTCTCAACAGTTTGCTCTTTAGCTTATCATTAGCTACTTTTTAAAACACAGGTAAAAACCACTAGAAACCATCACCATTCCAACTACTTTCCTCCTCTTCTTGCTGGAGTTACTCATTTTAATAGCATCTTTAGAAAGTGATAAGTACTAGTTGAAGTGTAGATGTGTTTGTATATAAGCAATGTGATTGCAAGGTGGGGAGGAGAGGAAATAAGCAGAGAGTGTCTACTCAGTCACCAAGGATCTTCATAAATCTACTTGCCAGAAAAATGCATCTCTTTTCTTGAAGGAACTGTATTGAATCAAACATCATCTATGCACATGCTGAACACAGAATCTATTTTTGGCTCCTCTGGAAGGGTACAAAAAGCTTCTGGTGCAAGCACTATGACAAGTAAAAGTAGAGTAAAACAGTGAAGCATAGAATCTAGAGGTTCTTTTTCTGAACAAAGACTCACGCCATCACTTTTACTGTTCAAGATGATCAAAGAAAAAAGCCAAGTAGCAACAAAGCAACACAAGCCTCCCTGCCCTTAATGGAGGTGAATACAGAGATGCCAATGCCCACACTTTGCTTTAGCAAGGAGGGAAGAGATGGAATAGGCACCGTCTTCTTCCCTGCTTCTCCAGTTACTAGTGACCAGTCTGAAAAGCTAACCCATTATGTCATTTATTTACCAAGGTACTTCTGTGGTGCTTTACAAGAGTTAACAAATTGGGAGGGGGGGAAAATAAATACATAAATGAAGCATTAAGGTAGGTGTTGGTCTTAATGGAGTGGTGAAGTTTTCTCCAGCAACAGAAAGATAAGACTGTCACATTAACATTGTCTTGGTAACCTCTTGGTTCAGCTGCTATGAGATAGCCCTCCTAGTTTACCAGGGAGAGGGGCAAGGGCGGCAGCTAATTCATGAATTTTATATAGGGCTGTTGAATGCACAAAAAGCTTTCACTGTGTGAACATCTGTATAGTCTTATCAGGTAACTTCAATTGTTCCATTTTGTTCTCCATCCTCCCTTCTTTTTTTTACTTATGCTCTCTGCTCAGTGTCACACAGGACCCCTCCATCAGTGCAGTTTCTGGAGTTCCATTCCATTGACTCCCTCCTCTTACTGCTGAATAGAATTGTTCTGTTATCTTAATTCTGACTTCTTAATTCACTAACTACTTTTTACCCTCCACCGCCATTCTCCATTTTATTTCAGGGCTATTAAGATTAGATTTCTGATGATTTCCTGGCTTTGTTTGGTCTGTGAAGTTTATCAGCTCCAACCACCTTTTTTTTGTTCAGTATTTCTGCAAACCCATGCTGCAGTATGTCATCAACTTGTTTAGGTGGATGACGGACAATTTCTGACAATGTTAGCATATGTTTACAGGCTTGTTATACATCTGTTTCATTCCTTTGAAATGCTAACTAATGGTTGCTTCTCCTTCAATTTGCAATCTTTTAGATTAAGGTAGCTGAACATTTGCAGCAGGGTGAAGTCCAAGTATTTTAAGCAAGACTTCAGCATCTCCCAATTTCGTCTCAGTATGTGTATTCATTACCTGAGAATTGCCTGCATAGTCTGGTTCTGATTTCACTTTTCTCTTTAGTTTAGAAAAGTTTATAATTCAGGTTTTACTCAAAATTGTTCCAGCCTATTTCCACACTACTGCACTGCGCTAGTCCTTTTATTTTTGGGCAGCTGAAATCTAAGTCTATCTTGAAGGTATTTTTCTGTACAGTCTACAGAGCTTTTCCTATTACTGTGACAAATAAAAGGCATGACTTTGTTACATCAATGCATTACAGGTGAAATAGAAGACAATTTTGGGCCTGCAAACTTACTCTACCAACAGAGAGGAGCACAAAGGAAAATACAGACTCTGACTGAAAAAGCAGTTATGTCTCTCTTGCTGGATTTTTTTTTTTCCAAGATGGGGTAGGAATTACCTGAAGAATGGCAAGGTGAAGAATAGCAAAGAAAAGCAAAGGAGAAGATCAGCAGTTCATCTGGGACAGAGAGTACAGATCAGCAGACTGGTCAGAAGAAAAACATAGAAAGCTCAGGAAACTTTCCCTGGCTTGTAAACAGGAGAAGATTAGAGTGGGGGAAAAACAGACGTATGAGAATTTCTTTGTTGTCATAGGCAATTTCCCACTGCTCAGTTCAAGGTACAGTGATAAATAACAACAGCTGTATCTGACTGTCTCTCCAGATCACACTGAAAGCAGAGAAAATAAAGCAGGGAAAAAGTCACATGTGGTTACTCTGGCTTTGCATCCAATATAGGCCTCTGTCAGAGGCAGAGTATCAGTGTAGCTGGATCTCCATGGTTTGCTCTCTTATCTAGTGAGGAAAGAAGTTCAGAAGGCACATGTCCCCAATATCTCATGTTCTTGTTTGCCTTTCTTTTCCCCACTCCTTCCTAAAGGAGGAAACAGCAAAAACAGAGACATGCTGTCTCCAAGATTGCTCAAACAATAAATTATTAGACAAAAGAGTTTGTTTGAAAAGATAAGTTGATCTAGAAAGAGGATTCTTCTGGAATATCAGTTCCAGATAAAAGAATATGAAACCATCTATAAAACACCAGTCTGACATACAATAAATTAAATAGTTTACGAAATATTTTTTCAATGTCTCCTAGTGAGGATATGTTTATTTCCCCCATCATTATGCCTTCAAAGGCTGAAACAAAACCACTGTATACTGGTTTGCCATGAATATATTGCCTTTTCTCACTGTTCAGAATTTATCTCTTTTTTGTAATTTTTCTTTCATCTCCTTGGAGTAACTTTGAAATATTTTTGGAATTCAAGCTTACATCCTAGGGCTGACATTTATCATATACTAAGTAAATATTATCATACTAAGTTTAAGAATTTTGCATATTCTTTAAAGTTTTAAAATTAGTGTTATGCATCTGGAAGGATCAAATATCTAACCAAACCACTTCCATTAAACCAGAAGTTCATATTTTATATGACGCATACATAAAGAAGAAAATGACATTAACATCTCATCTGTGGAAAAAAAAAAAAGAAAAATCAAGTGTTTTCAAAGATAACAAAAGCTCTTTTCTCAAAGTAATATCTTCTGAATGTCCCTATAAAACTCATTCACAGTATCTTTTCAGATACACATATACCACTGTGTACACCTGGTGAAATACAGAAGCAGTCTGACAACATCCAGAACACTGAAAACAGGATGTCAGGTCAAGTAAATCACTTTTTCAGCCCACTATGACAAGGATCTTTCTCCCCTAATACCTAAACAGCTTTGAAATTACATTAATCTTTCCTGGTCTTTCTTGATCAAACTTATAAGCTAAATTTTAATTTATATTTTGGTGACAAATGTTTTCCAAGTGGTTTGAAAAACTGATTTTTTATTTTCTGTAAGAAAAATGCTTACTTGATTTAGAAAACTTTTTTCTCATATTATTTCAACTTTGTAGAATTAACATACAGCCCTGAATGTCATCTCTAAAATTTTGCAATTCTGGTGAGAAGTATCATCATATTGAAAAATTGAGTTCAATTACTACAACAGCTTTTTTTATTCCTTAAAAATAAAAATCAAGCAAATATTAAGTTTTCCTTTAAGTTTATCTATCCAGTTCTAGCATGGACATACTTCCTACCTGCTGGAATTGTTCAAATTTTGAAGAGGTGTCAGCATTCTGGAATAAAAACCACCACTAAAATATTGTTATGGTCACAGAAGCTGTCAGCTATAAATCTCCACTTAAAATTATCTTTTCAAGTTACATCAAAGTTCATTCACAGTCAGCTTATGGGAAAAGGACCTCTACCAAGAGTGTTTGTGAAAATACTGAAAGTATTTGTAAGCAATAGTATAGTCCTGAAATGTGCAGTTACTGTATGTTTTCACATTTTCATAAATTTAAATAAGCATTTAGGAAGCAGGATTTCTGTTCTTCATTACCTGAATCAACTGATTTGTAATAGAAGAGCTTTCTAGTCTTATTATATTTGAAGACACAAACTATGTTTAAATCATACATTGTAGAAGCATAATCTTTCTTAGTATAACTCCAGGGGACTTAAGCAGAAACTACAATTCTTTTTTTTTATGCCCCCACCCCCCCTCCCCCACCCAGTCTTTAGATTGCATATTCTCTCCCCTCCTTGTCAGAAATTACTATAGCTGGATCTCTGACACAGGCTGCTCAGGCTTGAGTCACAACCTACTCATTTGCTCTTAAATACTTCAGGAAGTTCAGGAAGAATGAGCATCCTTCATACTTGCTGGGTTTTCTTAGGTATCCCATAACAGTTAAGGAAAGAAATGTGAAGATTTGTATTAATTTTTTAATAAATAATAAAATAGTCTCACTTTTGGTGTAGAGATCAATGAAAAAATAAAATTAGTAATAAACCAAAAAGATACTGGAGAAGTCCAGCCAACATTTCATTGCTTTAGGTTTACACACACACACACACCCCTTTTCTTGTCAACTTTTTTCTCTTTGTCTTTTCTCACTTCTAAAATGACTGATAAAAAAAATAATCCCACAATTTCTTCACTGCAAATCATGTCCCCATGACTGAAAAAAAAAATGTCCTTTTACAAATGCATATTGCAGCAGACATCATGTGCTTTTCTGTTCAATTCCCTGATAAAACTGACATTACATCACAGTATCATTTGTGGTGAACAGTTTTAAGAAACAGCAATATTGCTATAAAACTATCCAAGCAAGCATCTACATCCCTTTTCCTTGCAAGCTAAATGAACTACGGATTGTTATGAAAGCACCTAAAAAACACCAACAAAGCATTTTAAAAACCTTAAGTGTCATGAAGCATTAGTCACTAAGCATTATGGTGTAGAAATAGTTTCTATTTCCTGAATTTCAGCCAAAACAATCCACCATTCAGTTGTCCAGCTGAAATAGCCTCTCTAAACTGACAGGTCAGGGTGGGGGGGGGTTGAGGGGATGACTACAAACCACACCTCTCAAGCACAGAGCCTTCTGCAACAACTGTCAACCTAGAATATATGGAAAATTGAAATTGATGGAGCAGCACTGAGCAAGGTCTGATCTGATTCTACAGATATTTTCTAAAATTTTAAAAGTTCACATCTGAAGAACAGTACATAAAAAAGCAAAGTCATAAAATCCCATTCTATAAGTCATACTCCATAAAATCCTTACACTACTTTCACCTCTTATCCCTGGATATAGATTCATAGAATAGAACCATAGCATCATGTTCAGACAACGCTTTTATCTTTGAAAGGAAGATCATACTACAGCTTTTGTACCTAGACAGATTTATTAGAAGATTAATTTAAGATCTATGCATCCAACACCATCATTACACTAATCATTGCCCTGATGGTGAGCAAGTTATTTGGTCAGATGATCAGTCCACTCCTGAGGAAACTGAATTCACTGTTCCTTTTGTCTGTGCTCCTTCTAGATGTTATGCAGACCAGTCTCACAATAGAGGAGCGATCTACACCTGCCAATAAGTGTATTTCAAAGTGGGGCATGTTTCCACTTTAAACACCCTCTTGTGTTCTCTGAGAACAGATTCGTATCTATCTAAGGATGATTCTCTGTACAAGTTCCAAATAATCACCCTTGGGGGAAAGGGGGGTGTCAGATCTTGAAGCCCCTTTCGAGGGGTACTACACAGATGCTATCTGAACTTTGTTTCAAATGACTTCCAGCGACTGACACAACTCCAGAATAACAGGCTTTCAAATAGAGCAAGCACAATGGGAGACTGCAAAAATAAATCCCTTGACAGCAAACACTTAAAAACCCAGGCTACTTCAGGTTGGCCGTGAGGAACTATTAAGTGTGTGTATTGAGAGCTTAGGAGCAGTTCAGGATGCCCCTGTCTGTGTAGAAGTCTCTCACAGCATACACAGAGTGACTAGAAGAACTTACAGTCCAGACACCCTGTGTCAGGATCTAAATCTATTCTCTAGTCACCAGTCACATCTAAAGAGCTGTTCAGTGTCACTACTGCTCACCATAAATCAAAACTAGAAGCAATGTCTGAACTCCTCTGACATCCAGTTGACCTGGCAGCACTCTTGCACGCTACCAGGATCCACTCAAGACCAGCTATTAATTCTTCTCTGGTACTGGGACAATTTACATTTATAACTTGTTTAGGAACACTGACAACTGGGCAATTCTTTGGGTTCATACTTACTTGATATAAATAGCCCATGACTGTGCAACCAATCATCTCCTATGTCTGTGCCTAGGGATGACTGAAGAAGAGCCACACATCACAGATGTATCCCACAAATCTCTTTCCAGTGGAGCTCTCACACAGCTGATTGCAAGGCTTTCTGTTTCACTCTGGCCTCCAGATTAGCACAGAGGATGAAAACTTCCCAATGTGTTTGTACTTAAATGCTGCCTACTTACAGATTCCAGTCTTTTTACTTATGTTCAATGTTGTCTGTTGATTTCACCTCCTTGCACAATACCTTGGAGTTTTATCAGGATTGATAAAAAATGATGTAGCACGTTTGAATTATTTTACAGAAGGGAAGTTGAAAAAGTTTGAAAAAAATCCATACAAATTTAAAAAGCAGCTTGTTTCTTGTTTCCGTTGTCTTGTTTTGACAGTACCTCCAGCATTTGCAGGTTTAATTTCTCTTACAAGCTAGAGGCAGAAAGCAAAATGTCAAAGAAAAACATTTTGTCCAGCCTCAGCTAGTAATTTTGAGGTAATTACAGCGTTGAATGTTCAGCTTGAAGTTTTCCAGATAATTAGAGGTTTAGGTTAGCTGCCTGCCTTTAGTAAGTATTTCAATTCCGGCACATCTCTGTTCAAGCAAGCCCCTAAACCACACAGAGAATGACATTTCCCATATGAAATAGATTTTTGTCATATAGCCTAGTACACCTACAGCTTTCTTAGAAATCTTGATAAATAAACTAGTTATTCTGTGGTAGAGAATGACTCTATATGATAACCCATGGCATTAAAGTATTTCTCAGCCCACAGAAATCAGTTATTCAAATTTAAAATATGACATCTGCGCCACAGTTTGTCTTATCACGTGCTTTGATATTAACTGGTGTGCAGCACACAACAATGGCCAAGGTGAATTTTGTTGTGATGCATTACAGTCCTAGGCTCCATGACATCACTGTTAACCAGCAGTCAGGTTTGCAATACCTGCTAGTCTTAGGTCACAGGCACTAGTGCACAGAGAGAGCAGCCACTGGAGAATCTGGTACCCTCTTCCACAAAGGGTGCACTGAGTGGGATCCCAGTGCATGATTTTAGACTCGGTTTCAAATGGGGCACTCCACTGATGCACTTGAGTGCGTGCTGCATGAATCCAGCTACAATGACCAGGCAACTTTGCTCCTAAAAAGACCCTTTCTAATGCACTGGACTATTAATGCATGTGCTCACTGTGCTTGTGAGAAAGACAACAATTAATGTCATTCTAGAGTGAAATCAATGACATGAGCAGAACTTTAACTTCTGGTCTCCATCCTGATACTTTGATTTTTCCATGACCTGCATATAGCAAGGATTCTATGTATCTTTTATGTGTACAGATACAAGTAACCTTCCACACACACAAACTTTAGCAAGGTATGAAATCATAGCAACAGGAAGAATGTGCAGATCAAGGAAAAATGGAGAATTACTTTTTTTTTGTTTCATACAATACCATTCAGTCAGCCAAAGTCCCTTGATTAAACAAAATAAAGTATTGGGTTAGGCTTTGAGCTCTTTCAAATAAATACTTTAAATAATGTTGGTAGTTGAAAGTGTTTTTCAGTGTTATGTGTTTTTAAAACAATGACAAAATATTTCACATATCTCAATTTTTCAGGACTTCAAGCGATCCAGCTAATCAAACTCACAAACTGCTTCAGATTAAATGTACTCCCCCTCAGACCCCTTTAAAATATCTGCTAAGAATTTCACCCAGACCTAAATGAGAACAGTGTCAAAAAAAATGAGTGGCTCACATACCTCTGAATAGAAGGAATCGAGCCATCAATTGTAGAAATCGCATCACAAATTGCAAATAAATACAAATATTAGCAAACTTCAGCAAGTGCCTTTTTAATAGCTATCTTGAAGACCAAGACCACAAAAAAAAAATATCCTAATGATTAACAATGGTAAAACCTACACTTTATACATAGATTAAACCCGGGGTGCTATTTATCACTTTCATATAGCACTTCCAGCAAGGAATATGTCTCAGATTAAGTTTTGAACTTTGTCTAAATACTGAACTTGTTATCAAAGTAACACCACTGTGACCAGTAAAGGAAACTAAAAAAAGGCAGCAGTACAGCAGCTACCTAGTTGTAAGACTTTTTGGTCAAATTACAAGCCCAGTGCTGCACCACTGATTTAATGAATACTTTTATCTCTTACGTCAATGGCATCTTTTCAAGCCTCTGAAGAAACAATAATATATTATGGATTCACAATCAAGAAATGCATTGTGACTGCAAATTCTATTTCTTATATCCTCTGTATATAATTAAGAATTAAATTCCTTGCTGTATTTGAGGTATAAGTAACCCTCTGAGGGTTTTAAAATGAGCTTTAATGATCGCTCTGCATGAGGCTTTTGAATACTAACATTATCAATAAAAACAGCTCTATAAAATATGCCAGCTCCACAGATCTGTTTCTCATATCATCATGTTCTTGATATCACTGTGAATAGCTACATCATCCTATGGGCAGAGGAAGGCAGAATAGTATCCTTTATAAAAAGCAAGCATTCTATTGAAAGCAAAATTGCAATACTCATTAGTATTTCCTGCTGATATACCACTAAGGCTGGAGTCCAACAGCCTTTTCCTTGTTTACTTTGTCTTAAAAAAAATTCACCTCAAGAGATGCATATCAAATACCACTGAACATCCAAGTAGCTTTTCATAATACTCTACCCTGCCCATGCCCAAGGACAGATATTCTCGCTGGCGTATCCCCACAAGAATTGTTCCCTATAGCAGCCACACCCTGTACGGAGTTAGGCATCAGCATCCACAGTTCCTCCCCACTGTAGCTTCAGTAACAGTGCTCCCACTCTCAAATAACAGCCCAAAAAGCACCCAGAACATGAACAAAAGCCAAATTTCCTTTCACAATGGCTATACACCACCAGCTGAATATTCATGATTACTCACCATGCTAGGTTTTATAACGGTATTGTTTTCAGTCCACTCTTTACAAAACACATAGATTTCTTAAGGGAAAGCTTGTGAAAATAAAATACAGATGCACATCCGAATGGTTCGTATCACAATGATATTTATACCAATTTAGTTCTAACCTGTTTTACTCCAAAGAGGCAACCAACACAGTCCTGAACAGAGCTGCCACCCAGAGGGCTTCAGGCAGGCTGTGGGAATGGACCAACAAGAACCCTGTGAAGTTCAACAAGGGCAAATGCAAGGCCCTGCATCGGGGAACAAAAAGCAAGACAAGCCAGGCCCCACTGGGTTGGGGAGTAGCTCTGTGCAGAAGTCCCTGGGGGCTACCATGCCTCCTGAACCTCCCAGGAATATTCAGGTGGTGGGGATTACTGACTACTTCAGGCTTCCCCAGACATTCCAATCTCCACAGACCCCCATCCCTCAGGTTTCAGGACTCACCATCCCAGGCATCCCAGGGCCAGCAAAGGCTGATGCATGCACTCCTCCTGCTGCACCAGCCCTTCTGCAGAGTAAGGTTCTGTAGCCAAACCAGCCCCCAAAGGTGTAATGGCTGTCCTCCCCACATTACAGATACCTGTGAGCTCTCTAACTCTGCTCAAGACCAAAAATCACATTTCTGAATTAAATTCATACTGGGAAGAGGACCATCAGAGACCTCTATAACCCAAACTTCATTCTCAAAATGGGCTTTAGAGACATATATTCAATCTCTTCCTACCTCATGACACAAAACAATGTGGAATCCATAGACTATAATAATTTTGATTGCTGAAGCAGACTGAAACTCCCCACAATTTTGTGATCAACTTCAGCGTACTTCCCCTCGTAAGAATTTACAACAGAATTGAGTAATTTGAATAGGATTTTCATTAGCCTGGTGCTTTGGATTTTTTCATCAAGAACACAACTGATATAAAGAATCTGTTTGATATAAAATGACATCCAAGGGCATACAGTTCCCTAAAACTACTTTTGAAAAACAAAAACGTGTTACTTTGAATAAAGCATATTCTCATGTATTTAAGGAATTACA
Organism: Todiramphus chloris collaris; assembly: GCA_025345505.1. Classification (NCBI taxonomy): domain Eukaryota; kingdom Metazoa; phylum Chordata; class Aves; order Coraciiformes; family Alcedinidae; genus Todiramphus; species Todiramphus chloris. Next base: position 2,555,086 of record JANVCC010000035.1, read on the forward strand.
GAACTTGCCTACTAAAGAGCAACTTATACAAAACACATTGAAGGCTTGGTTTAAAAACAACATGCCCATAAAATATGGACCTATATATTACAAAGAAGGATTTTCTTTGCTAGAAAAGGACCGTGTTCCCTGACAGCACACTGGAAGCAAAGATGATGTCATCACACCAGTTTAATTGTGTTCCTTAATAGGTCTACACCTCTAAAAGAACATTTTGCTTTGTTGCAAAGGTGTCCTCATAAGCTTTTATAAGCTGTCTACCACATTAAAAAGATAGAAAAAAAAATATGTGGAGTCTTTAGTTGATTTTAAAATCAATACATGCCTTTGAATTCAATGAAGATGAACACCCCAGAAAGAGCCAGCCCTTTACCTTCAACTTCAGATACAAAATTCCTAACCAATTTTACTTTCAGTCAGTGCTGACACACTTGAAGCACAGAGTGACATGCTGGAAAGCATGAAAAACCTGAAAACTTGAAAAAACACTGCTGCCACAGTGTCCTGCACACTAGAGGCAGGGACTGGACATCACACAGCAGTGCAGCAGCCAATTCTGGAGACTCTGTTATACTGAAAACCCTGAAGCACATCAACATCTGAAGATCTCTCCAAACTGATACACTCTACCTCTAATTTTATAGCTCCCTATACCATTTGGATTTCTTTATTAAAATTAAGTTTTTGTTTTCATCTGAAGGCACTCGCATCCAAACAGCAATCCAATTTTCACATAATCCAAATTGAAATGTAGCAAATGAAGTGCTCCCACAAAAAGAAAAAAAAAAATCAATATTCAGTTATCAGAATGTTTAGCTTCACATTGCACTGAATACAATATAAGCTGGGGAAACATGCACATCGTACAAGTTTGCAGGAATATATATGTCAGAGATTAGTTCAGAACTTAGTGAACTTCAGCAATTTTACCAAAATTAACACTCCTTTGACTAAACCTGTGTTTAGTCTACTACCTGTTTTAGACAGTACTTGAAAGAATTCTTTATTTAGGAGATACATTTTTAAAGGTTGTCTGCATGCTTTACATTATCCAAAAATTAATGAATACACATTTGAATTATTTTTTCTCATTAGCAAGAACATAGAAGTACTCTTGTGCTTCAGCTTATTCCAGAAAAGCTCTTCACAAGGGCATTTAATTTCCCAATAAGTTGCTTTACAGCATCCATACAGGAATCCAACCTCAAGGATCCAGTCCAGAAAACAATGTCTAGAGTAATAATGCTTGTTTTTTTCTCTCCACTCCCTCACCTCCACACCAGCAATTTTCTATCCTGAAACATACCTAAACTCCAGGCTGTGATCCTGTTTGCTCAGTAGTCTCCAATAATGGGGAAAATAGAAGCAGAAGCTTAACTAGAATAGCAGTGGCAAGATATTCTAGATAATTAAACTGATGCCAGCCTCCTCTATACTCAGAATTATTAGTATTCACTGCAGGGGGGGAGGATGCAACTTCAGTGAGAAATTAATGGGATTTACAAAATCTGCATCACACTTTTTTTTTATTGAAAAGCAGCAGCTAACAAGATGTACAAAATCTTAATAACACAAAAAAAAAGTGCTTTCCCATCACTGTCATCATACTTTTGCTCTCCCAGTATTACACTTGACTTTCTTCTGACAACTAACTGCAAGTTACAATTAGTGATTTTAATCACAAATTGTATCAGAAAAGTAATGCTATAGCTACCAGCAGTAAAGCTACTGAATATATTTGTCATTCAGAGTATTCTTTCTGGCAGAGAATACTAAGACTAATTTCATTTTCCCCTGGTGGATGGAAGGGAGCTTATTTACACAAACTGATATGTGTACACAAGAATTTGTTACACAAGAATTTACAAATATTCCCGTAAACAGTGGTACATTCTTTTTCTGTAAAGCTAAAGCCAAGTAGATCATGTAACTGCAAGATATCTCCTACTGACGAAGGGAAGACTAGAAGATGCCTCCTGAATTACAATTTCCCTGCTGCAGAAGTCAATTATTACCTGCTTTTTAGATTTAGGAAGGCTCCTGTCTGGAAACCAGTTAAGATCTTTTTCTCCCACTCTTATCAAGGTACATGTAATATCTACTTTCCTCTTGCAACTAGACTCTGTCTCCTAATCTGTAGACTAAGTGAATCCATTGTCTGCTTATACAAATTTTTCCTCACTGTCTACTTTCTTCTCTTTTCCTTTTGTTTAGCCCTGCTGTGTGCTAACAATTGGACCTAGACATGCTCAGTTTTCTAGGATTAACAAAATACAAAGTCTCTGGCTCCTAAAACAGCTTCAGAAATGAGGATGAAACACAGCTTTGCCTTTCTAATATCAACCATTTACACATTACTGAAAAGACTTCACCTGTGCTGGCATTAGTATTTTAACCTCTCCTGACAGATTTCTCACTTAACACATCATCAGATCAGTTGCCTGATTATGTATTAGTAGTACGTACTTTTTCTGTCATTTAGCAGTGCAACAAGGTGACAAGCCACATCTCATAGCAAAAAGTTTCCTTTATTCTTAAGGGAATAACCTTGCACTCTATACTGTTAAATTTCACCCGGCTCTAACAACATAGTCCTTTTTCTCAACACCAGCACTCAGTAAAACTAACAGCTGCTCTGGAAACCAACAGCTTCGTGTCAGCAGTAAATGCCCTCCAACTTACTCCATTTTTTAGCCCAGGTCATCTATATAAATGAGACCTAAAGCCACTACAAGGGTCATGTGTCAGAACAGAAATCATTTTAGACCACCCTAGACTTCTCGAGCATCTCTCCATTTTAGCTTACCTAGAGATTTATTGTATTTGTCAAAAACTAGACTGAAGCATTAAGTATTTCCCAATGTACTGATTTTTCATTAGCAATCCAAGATTTAACCCCCCCCCCCGCCCCCCCCCCCTTCTTTTCTGGTGGCTCTTCTACATCCCTAGGGCAAAGTCTATTATCCCAAATGGATTTTTCACAGTAATGCTAAATTGAGCATCCCAAATTTGTAGTATACTAATTTAGCTCAATTTGATAAGCGTTTCTGATCAGCAAGCCTCAAAGTGCTTGAACAGGAGAAACATGGGGGTATTTCACATCAGTTTCACTCTGTAGGCTTCATATTTGAGGACAATACCTGAACTGTATTTCTCCTGTAAGCATTATTACTCTCATGCAAGAAAGGACATCACTTACAGGAAGGAAGGGAGCATGAAAGCTGACCCAGACCAAACTGCAAATAAACCTACTCTGGAATACTGAGGACAAGGGTCTGCCAGCACAAAACCCACAAGTTAATCACTCACATCTCTAACTTCTTCATTTATCATCTGGTAGGAGTGGGAGTTGAAAGCAAACATGAAACGTAGGTATTGTTAATGCATTAGTCACACTACTTACTAGACCAAAGTACACTTCATCTGAAACAGCTTCAACCAGAATTAAGGTGCTACATACTGTTTCCCCCTGTACAACACAATAAAAACAAGCAAGTTTATCAGGCTTGTCTGGACTAAACAAGCCCAAAGGCCACTCCCAGCCTAAACCAAATCTGATTTATCATCAATAACAAAGTAAAAATCTATGAGCATCTTATCTACAAAAGGTGGATTCAACAGCATTTAGTGCCCTGATTTCAGCTGCAGCCTTTTGCAGTAACAGTTTTAAAAATAAACAAACAAAAAAAACTATCACACACCCAAAAAAAACAAAGCCATACAAAAAAAACCTAGCACCAAAAACACACCCCCACCAACCCCCCCAAAAACACAACACCCCAGAAACATTGTTGTCCAACACAACAGTGGGAGAGCTGTCCCAGGTTACACAGAAACTTTGTGCATTCAGTCTGAGTCTCTCACAGTCAATAGCTGTAAATCCAAAACATTAAGGCCCTCTGCTGCTTTTTAAGGTGACAGTGTTCCAAAAGGGTATTTTGAATGCAAGGAGGTGCTACCTTTGAGTCCCTTCAATGTCTTGCCTGCCAATGCTGCTGTTTCCAAGTCAGATCCACCTGTTAGGAGCCATATTTTACAATTCACTTGCTGTGGCAGAGTTAGTCCAACAAAAAAGATAAATTTAAATCTTGGTTTTTTTTTTTTTTTTTTTTTTTTTTTTTTTTTGTGGGAATATGCAGTCTGACCCAACATATGTCAGTCTTCAAGAGGCTGGAAATAATAGATGCACAGGACATTACAGAAGGCCTAAATGAGGGAAGATTCATGATGCTACTAGCTGCTAGATCTGGCTCCTGTAAGTAAATCATTACCTCAGATGCCTCCAAGAGCTCTCTTCACTGTGCATCAGGGTTGGTACACAATATGTTCTCTCATTTAAACAGGCAATTTTGAGTAACTTGATTTAAATACACAAAAAAACCCACACAACTCTATGTCTCACAGATAGACATCCACAGGCTTATATGCTGTACCTTTCCCAACTAAAATAAAAATTGGCATTTTTTACCCTATATTTTGCTGTACTTACTACTTTTGTCCATAGCTTCACCTGTGTGGAATAATAAATTCTTTCCTGATGCCTCAGATGCATCTGAGAAAAGGAAGCCTTTACTATATAACTATGAACATACAGGTATAGCAAAAGAGCATGATAGCTCATCTGATCACTACCCTGACTGTTTCTGTTTTGTACACATTTAAAACAGTCCTATCATCAGTATAAGGACTGCTGTAACAAACAGCAGTGTTGTGCTAGAGGGCTGGGTAACCCACATGGGTCCTTTAGTCATATTAGAATTCATGCTCAGTAAAATAAGTCTATTCTACAGCTATTCAGAGATGGTATCATTCTGAACATACATCCACTTTCCTCCCCAAATACATATTCACAGAACAGTATATAACAAAGATTGACATTTATGTACATCACACTGAAACGGTTTCAGCTTTTTGTTGTTCATATGACACTACTCTTTATCACTTCCAGAAGTAGTGAGAAAGCAATTTTCCAAGTCTTTGACAAGCTTTCATTGTCAGGAAGGATACTGAGTCCAAGGCCTGGAGGTTACTCAAAAACAGTGAAGAGCTCAAGGATAGGCAACTATTAAAACCCCTGAATCCTGAGGACAGCTGTGTCAGCCAACCTGCAACCCAGGCTTGTTGGTATTCATTATGCTGTTCCCAGAAGGAGAAAAGAGCTTAAATGCTCATTAAACCTGGAACTCTTCCAGACATTGAAGTGGTATGCTGACTTGTCTAGCCTTTCAGATATGCCAGTATCTTACCACCCTCTGGTTTTTACGATTGTATCACCTCCCACACTGAAAAGCTCAACATCTAGGCCACTTCTTTAATTTTTCAAAAATAAATAACATCTGCTATGCTGTTACTACTTATGGTTAGTCACACAGAAATATATGGAGTATATTATAAGAATTAAGCAATCTTTATGATAGCATTGCTTGATCATTCAAACACAGATGTTCTCCAATGATAGTTCTTCATACTGACTGATCTTATGATAGGAGCTTGCAATAATTTCCAGCAGCTAAATTGCAAGGGAAGACAGCTAAAATTCATTCAGTACTTTCTCTATATTCCTTAGTCATATAAGCAATTGCTGCTTTACCCTAGCCACCCAGTGCGATAGTAAACGAAAGGAGATTGCAGTCAGGTTCCAATCTGCTCCTGCCGTGCCACATCAATATACTGCGACTTACCCTCGGCACAATGTCGAGGCAGGCTCCAGTTCTAATATCACTCCCCCTCAGCTCAGAGGTTACTTTTCCCTGGAGGAATTCCTGAGCGCTATAAAGAAAAAACAACGTCTTATATTTCATCTTATTCAGGTCTCATTTTTGGAGCAAACCCACCAACTATGGCTATCTTACTTCCCCCATTTTTATGTTATTTTTTTGGCAAAAATCAATTACAAATTAACAGACAGACAGGCAATTAAAACCAAAGATCAGACACAGGAGAAGGTTTCCTAAATCTGTATTTGGTTGCTGAATGAGAACAACTCACAAAACTTACAAGACTCACGGGAAGAGTTCTCAGCAACTTTACAGACATGGAAGGGTGTTGCAAAGCTCAGAGAGAAACTTATAGCAAAAGGGAAACACATAACAGGGGAAATATCTGCAATAAAATGCAGACCATGAAATAAAATTAAAATACTTACATAGGTCTCTTAAGTCACAGACACCATCATGACAGTTAAAAATAGCTATGAAACCAACCACAGAATAAAAAAACCCAAAACCACTCCCATCCCTATTTTCTCCTAAAGTAGGTATAAAAATGGGAGACTTTTTTCTTTCCCCAGTTAAACAAAACCCCCAAATAAAACCTCTCCCTACCAAACCCTCTTTATAATATCCACTCCCTTTACATATATCAGAAAACATAACCACCTGGTAGTCAGCTGAGATAATTATTCCTATTGCATTGCAATAGCTTCACCTGTTGCCTTAACCTTCCCTGGAACACCTGATCTGGCCAGAACCTGTCCTGGCAATTAACCTTTTCCTTTCCAAATTTTTGCTTTGTGTTACATATGACCTTGAATTAACACAATTACATTCTGAGTCTGTAAAACAAAATATAGCTACTTAGAAGTAATGATTTCAAGTTTAGACTGGATAAGAACAAAATACAGTATAACCATGTAATAAAGCACAAGAATAACATTCGCAGGCCTTTGTCCTGTTTGGGTTTTTTTTGTTGTTGGTTTCATTGCACTCACACTCAACCATGAAATTTGAAAGTATGCAGGATAATGTCACAACACAGCATTTTGAAGTCAAGGAATAATGCTGATCACTGAGCCACAGCACGTTCTGGACATGTTCTCAGCCTAGACTGTGTGTGCCAGGTAGGTGGCTGAGCTAGAAACAGCAGCTTCATTAAGTCCAGTTAATATATGAAACACAACTGAAGACCCTCTCAATGCCCCCCCACCTCACCAATTAATCTTGAACTTACAGAAATACCCATATATATATATATATATATGTGTCAATACAAATTCAAAGTAATCTGTAACTTTTTTTTGAAAGCACATGCCTATTTTTAAAATAAAGGTAGCGGAGAATATCAGTGTAATTGGTTGGCCACAAACACAATTAGCTATGGAAGACTACAGACTCAAAACTGAAAGATGTAGATTTGCTAACTACAGTAGATATCTTCTGTTATAAAACACTGAAAACAGTACAATACATATTACACGGTCCTTGAAGAAGTCTCCATACATCTTACGAGGAATCATAATACAAACAGAATATGAAATGGCAGCCAACAAAACAGACACAGAAATAAATTGCAAGTATTTATATATCACAAACTACAGCAGCCTGTTGGAAGCTTTCCATTGCAGTTTGATGTTTTCTTCCTTACATTTGTCTACTAATTTCTTCACCTTTTACATCTCTTCTATAGCCAATTAGAAAATTTTCTAGTGCTGGTTGCTCTGTTCTTACAGATGGGATTCATTTGTGCAGGCAAATCAAAAATTAAATGGACATCACACAACATCCATTCACGTGGGCTAGCAGAATGAAAGCATGTGCCATTGCACTGTATCATGTGCCTTTACAGAAAAGATTCCATGTCCTCAACGGGTAGACAAAGTGCCCAGAGCTGACAGGGAACCAGAGCCACAGGGCTCCATTTGCCTGTGTGAAGTGGAAGTAGATCTGTGCCTAGCTGCCCCGTGGCATACTGTAAATTTTCCTGTAAGAACCACAGAGGCATAATCCAAGCCTCTTTGAGACAGCATCATAAAATTTTCCCGAGCCACAGGCACTCAGAAACTGTGTGAATTCCAGCAACTGTGTTTCAGACAATTCTCTTCCCAGATATCTCCCATATTTCTCCTCAATACTCAGTATTTTATGTTGTACAGTAGCTTTCACATGTCGCTAATCACATTTATAAAAGAATGTTTATGTTGTGCATAAGTTCATCTCCCTGTAAGCGCTTTTATCAGCAACCAGCTGACAGGCTGGTTTTTTCATTTTATGACCAGCAACACATTTCTCAGCATTGTCTTAATTAAGACCATTGCTTACCCTGATACACCTTTAGAGTGAAAAATGAGCCTAGAGAACACTGTACCTGGAAACTGGAAAATCAAGCAAGCTATGAAATAAACAGTGTGCCTTCCCTATGCCACTGCAGAGGAAGGTGCTGGCCAGATAAGCACTTAGAGATCAAAAGTTGCATCAGTGGATATAGTCCCCTGGCTGCCCAAGAATCAGAGCAAAGGCAGAAAAATAGCCTTTATCAGAGACACGGTTTCTTTTCACACAGCAACAATTTTGCTAGTGCCAAAATAACTTCCTACAACTATACCTAGATCATTCACAGACAACCCCTTTCATTTGAGCAAGTCACACAGAGCAAACGGGCAATTTTTAAGAAGAGGAAAATTGTAACCAATTCCTATGATATTTTGGGCACTATTCATGATAAATAATAGGTCACAGGATGTATCTAGAGACAGTGACTGGTTTCAGATATCTCTATAGCAACTACCTTTATTAAACAAAGAAGTAAAACATTTTTGCATCTTATCACTGTGTTCAAGACCAGAATGTGTTTAAGAACAGCTTGGTTGGGGCCTTGAGCAACCTGGTCTAGTAGGAGGTGGCCCTGCCCATGGCAGGGGTGTTGGAACTAGATGATTTTTGAGGTACCTTCCAATCTAATTCATTCTATGATTCTATATAAATAGTGGTGTCTGTCTCAGGGAGTTTAGAAAGGGATTTTGTATCAACTGCTGCCTGCACATCACTGCTGGCTCTTTAAAATGAGCACTTGCATCTTCTGCCTATTAAGAAAAATGGTGTTTGGCTATAGAGGCAAATTAAGTCTTTGCACGGGTCTCTAAACATTAGTAATGTTTCTGCTAGGTGCATAGGGAGAGCGTAATTTAAATATAATTTAGAAAACACGATTTTTTTATAATTTAGAAAGCAGGATTGTTTTCTTAAAAACCCTTCATTGGTGAATAGCATACATCTGCATAAATACAACAGCACTCAAGTGAGTCAAACTCTGATTCTCTTCCTTCCCTAGCTGACTGAAAAGTGGAATATTTCTTTTATCACCTGCGACTTTATTTTGTATGACCAAACCTTTACTTTAATAGTGCTGGGTATTTCCTGATTCACATAGACCTAAATTTGTGCACACTTTCATGGAAGTAACTGGCAGGAAATTGCATTTATGCTAATATAAATAATGTGAATAATATGCAGCTTTCATAGCTCCATACTGATGCAGACAGGATGTTTCCAGAGCTCACCTCGCTTAAAGACCACCTTGTTGTGGCAGTAACTCTAGAAACCACAAATATGGAAGTTATAAAACGTAAGCTGAGCTGCAGGCTGAATTGTTAACCAGCATTAAGTAGGAAACAACACTAAACCGAGCAACATTCACAGGAGGATCAATATACTAGACCAACCTGCAAAGCAAAAATTGTTTTCCCTCCATGTCAGCTCCTAGTAGAAATCTTTGATCAGAAACAGGAAAAAGAAACTACAACTGCTATTAAAGCTGGGAGGGAGAAACAAAAGAGATTTCAATCATAGGAGATTTAGGACCAGCTGTTCAAGGAGGTTGTATATACAAGCACAGGTTGTTCACAGAAGGAAAGGGCACACTTAAAAAAAAAATTTTTTTTTTTTTTTTTTTTTTTTAAGAAGTCTGGATCATACCACTATGTCCTCAGATTGCTGAGGAGACTTGGCTCTTCCTCATGGGCTTGCTAAGCCCTGAAGCTAAGTTGACTGAAACTAGATATTCTTGCCAGTGGTCGAAAATAACGATGTCCTCTGATTCACTTTTCTGATTTGCAGTGCAAAATGTTTTCAAAACTATGCCTGATGAAGGAATTTACACACAAGCACACACCCTTCATCCCTTTTTTTTTTCTTTTATGTATCAATGTTAAAAGATAAATCCAATTCAAAGCTCTGTTTTCAGCTATTATAATCATATCTGAGTACTGTGATGTTTCACTGTGGCAAACGAGGAGGAATTTGAGCCAAGACAGAAGAGGATGTATTTCAAACAGTATTAATTAACAATAACCTTTAATAAGTTTTAAAAGTGATACCAAAAAAAAATTTGCAGCATATATAACTGCTTCATCCTAACCAAATAAAAATAAATTTGCTTAGGGTTTTGCAATACAGAAATACACAGTAACTTAAGAACAGATTTTAAATAGATATACCCAGAGTATTAAACAAGTTCAGCTTGCAAAGTACCTGCATTTCTTGAGAGGCCATTGCAGCCCCATAACTCAAATATTTATTCAAATTCTGTGAGTTTTGAAGTCTGCTGAATTCTTTTCTTCTGTGATAACACCCCAGTGATATTAGGTGGTTAAAATAGGTCCATATGAGCCTAGTCTATAAGGAATTTTTGCCTCTAACATCCACTCTGCCCTGCAAAGAGCTGGAATAAAAAGCACAAGTAGATTTCTTGTGGTTGACTTGTGTTGCTCAACAAGATTTCAGGGATAGAGCTACATTTGAATGAACTACTGTGTAATGAAACTAGATGAGTTTTCAATTCATTGATCAAAGTGCTTGTAGCATACAGTTTGAATCAAGCAACGTAGTGAAATGGTAACTATTGAACAAGTAAATTTCATCTGACGGATTCTCAGGAATCACTTAAGTTAAGTTCTTGGGAAAAAAATATTTTTAAATAAAAAGTTAGTTAAAAGATTTTGTAACCTGCCAATATGATTCTAAACAGCAGCGTATTTTTGAAATGTTCTCAGAGCTGTAAGAAATATGTAAGGAACACAGACAGCATCTCCACACACCTGACAGAATGAAACAAAAAGAAACTGTGTTAATAATCTGCATTCACTCAAGTATTTTTTAACTTGGTAAGAAAATGAACAGTCTCAGGAATTCTTGTTTGATGGAACCACTTGGCTTTAGTTGTTTCTACACACTTCCATACATAATATGTTGCTTCTTAACATAAAAGATTTCTGTTTATCAAGACAGAGTGTTTGTGAGGGGTAATCTATACTGCCTAAAACTATCCCAAGTGCTGTTTTCATCCACAGATCGACACTTCCACAGTTACTTTAATCCAATAATTACCAGTGGAAATTCCTTTTTAACATCATTCCTTACGTGGCCCTGAAAGCAATAAAGACCATAAAGCTTCAAAAGGCAAAAACTGACAGCACCAAAAATTAATTAAAACAATTACATACTGGAAGCTGTAAGCCTGAACACTGATATTACCCAGGAGTCTGGGTATTTCTCAGGAGTATGATAATAGAAGAACAGGAAATAAACAATTAGGCTGCTAAAGGCACTCCACGCTTTCTCCTGTTTGTTCCAAAAATGTGTGGGTTTGTGGAAGCAAGCTGCTTTTAGAGCTTATTCCCTTTCACAGCTGGTACTCCTATTCCATACATTCTCTTCAGATTGCTTCCCTCAAGGACTCCAGGCATAAAAATATTACAGAGCAAGACAAGTCCATATCCCAAGACAAATAATGGGTGGGAAACCTAATTTATCTTTTAATTATATAATAACTTGTAACCCACCTAGTTATTTTTAGCTAAAGTCCCTGTTTTGAAAAAAAAGTTGTATTTGCTAAAAGAAATCTATTCATAATTCTTTAAGAAATGTTTTTACAGCTATCTATTGAACCTACAGCATGTACTACCCCAGAAATGAGCTGTATGTTTAATTACCATTTTAATAAGATTCATCTACCTACTGTCTCTTGTTTATTTACATTTTGTATACCTTGCAGCTCAAGATCAGGAGCTACTATTAAGTAGAACAAAGGAAAAACATTTTTTTTTTTCCCATAGTTTAGTCAGTCAGAAAGGCCATGTAAGATTATCGGTATGTTTTTCTAAGGAACTAGATTAGCTGAAAGACAACAAAAAGTCATTATGCAAATTTATTCATTGTCTCTGCCACACCTCGGTGAACTTTCTCTCTCTAAAAAGACAGGGGGAAAAAAAATAATCCTCCTTTAAATATTGGTGGTTTCCCAACAAGCATAGCATTGACCCTACCAGTGACACATGTTTTTTCAAACACAGGTCATCTGGGCAGCACCTAACCCAAAGTTACCCTTAGAGCTCCCCAAAACCATATTCTCATATGATGCCTCTTGCCAATACCCAGCTTTCAGATCCTGCGCTCCAGGGCAACCTACCACATACACAACTCTACCCACTGCTCATGAATCAGAGCCTCTTTTCCATTTCTCCACCACCTTGAAAACCATTTAATCACATGCCACAGCCTTTCCTCTATTCATCTGAGCTCCAGGGATTTATGTTACTGACTGAATCCTCCATTGGTTTACCAATTGCTAAACAAAAAAAGCATTGAACTCCCTCCTTCAGCTTTGAGGGACGGACAGCTGCTCCAAGGAGTTTAGATCCAAACCACACCTGTATGCAGCTTAGAAGTGATTAAACTTTCTGAGTTTAGAAACCCAGATGGTAGGAAGCAGTAAAATACAGGGGGTCAACAGTACAGTTAACTTCCTTTGGACAACTGTTCCAGCATTCCACTCACTTTCCCTTCCTCCTACGCATAGATGTATTTGAAGTGAACTGAAAACATGACGTATTGCAGACATTTTTCAAAATTGAAACGTGACTGCGTATGCACAACAGGTATGAATGCTGGCAAAATATTCAAAGATGGAAGGATTAGATCGATATCTCTCACAGGAAGTAAAATATATGATGTGATTTATGTAGCTCATCTGAGCTGGTTCAGTTTAAAATATTCCTACAAACCCTCTACAGACAGTTAAATATGAGGAAACCTTTACAGAAGTATTTTGCGAAGAACTAAAAATATGAAAAAGAGGGAAGAATTGTGAAATAATATATTGTTTATCAGATATTCCATCACATTGAATTTCAACACAGATGGTCATGCAATATCTGACCATTGTTTGTATCCCTTATTCCCCCCGATTTTATTAGCCCTCCCACTCTCAGTGTTGCTGTGTTCCTGAAGACAATACCTGACCTCCACAAGGAAAATCTTAATGGTGTTTCTACAGAGTTGGATTATTGTACAAAATGTTCAACTAATCCTTCCTTTCTGCCACTTAGGAAAAGGCAAGCAGAATAAAAGAAATATTTAGAATCACAGATCCTACTTCCTGGCAACTCATTTCAGAGACAGCTCTTTTAATAATGACTGCATGCAACATGGGTGCACATAGATAAATATAATAGAAAAAAAAATTATTAACCTATTTTTGAGTAAATATCAATCACATGATATCAAAACTTTTTTTACTTGTAAGTATTTTATTTCAAGTAAGTGCTGAAAATACCATACAGATTTTTACAGCATGGAGGAAAACACCAATAAAATGTGCCATCACTACCCAGAATAATGGCAATAATTTTTCTGAATATATATGTTGCATATAAAATTGTGTTGCAGTCTTACTACTTTTTTAGTCAAGAATTCATAATCTAAGCTGATTATAATACTGCATGTGGTGACAGTAATAAAATTTCTCATACTACATACTATGTTTTCTATGATAGACATACATTTGTTTTACATGGCTGTAAGTGAGAAGATAGTAGACAGTACAATAATATGAGGTCATTTTCTTATTTTTAAGAACTTTGAGGTAGGTAATCTTTCTGGTCAAGTTTTACCTGTCAACAACCCATTTGGAAAGAAAAGAACAATGTATGCTCTTTCTTGGTCAGTTTTTTCCTTGCTTAATGCCAGGATCCTTACAAGCAATAAACTTCAAAGACAATGGTGACAACTCATTTTATACCATATTCCTTGACTGTTCTATAATTTTCTTAATATTTCATTCAAAGTTGCCTCTTTTGTAAAGCAACAGCCTCGTCCAAAAGATATCTTACAACATTTCCACTGCCAGAAATTTAAGACAGATGATTTATTCCATATCCCTTTTTTAAGAAGAAGTATCTGATGTCAGCAATTCTCTTCTAACTGGAGGATGTTTGTCTACTATTCACAAATTCAATTACCCTTCCTTGATATGGAACAGTCTTTTACATTATTTTATTTTGCAGTTTCAAGTTTTCTTCCTGCTGATTTTTGCTTTGCTTGCTTATTTAAGTCTGCCTGCCATCTTTTGATGATGTGTCAGCAGGTCTCATCATGGGGGAAACAAACAACACTCATGTAAAAAGCAGTTTTAATTCACACTTTGAATCAAGTTAAGGTGCAGGCTTCTTGTTTTCCTGCCAAGACTAAATCCTTGCAGCAGCAGATGAAACAAAAGTGACTTGTCCCTCACTACAAGTTCCACATGAAGGTGACTCTAGATCTTCCCCCACTCCCTTCAGTTGATCTGGGAGAAAACAAGTCATGAAGACAAGACACATTTGCCTCATAGTTTAACAACATGTGCTGTCCTGGAACCACATGAATGGATATTTGCATCAGTAAATGTACTTATATCCTGGCATTTTGGCTGGTTCTTGGAACCTACCACTCTCATCAGTTTGAGCAAGAGCTGTCAGCACTTCACATCCTTCCCATCAGCACAGTTGCATCATGCTTGGCAGACACCACATATTTAACTGTGCACCCTTTGGAAGGCATGATTTACAGCACCCACTCTACCAGGTTCATACTTCTCGAAGCCACATCCCTTCATGTCTGCCTTCAACCTCTGCTCTGCATTTCAGAAGTGCTGAAGCTTGTGCATGTTTAGTGATTTGGAACATTTTTGCAGATTAGCTTGGTATCACTAGAATAGCAGAAACCTCATAATTCCTGCACAGTGTCAGCTGCAAAGAGAGCTAAGAACAGGCAGCTAAACAGGAATTTGAGTAAATACTGGGGTGACAGGCAGATGCACACTGATGCACCTAGATAGGTTTTATTAATCACGTCCCAAAATAAGATTAAGAATGTGAATGTGCCTATGCATAGGTAGGTCACAGAGATCATTAACTCAGACAGTATATACATTTGAATAAATGATTCCATTCAGGAAAGTGAAATACTCATAAGCTACAAATTACTATTATCCTAAGATAATATGAACTGACCAGTGCGAACAGTCACTCATTTTCTGTAAGACTGGTTTTTGTACTGTCTAAAAATAACACAACATTGACTTCATGTTTACAGTAGGCCTAAGCATTTCAGCCCCCAAGAAATTCGCACTGTTTGCAGTTATATTTAGACCTGCTCTCAAAACACCAAAGTGTACTCTTGCTTTCGATCACCACCACAGACATCCATCTCCCCTATGTCTCCCAGACAGAGACTCTACTGACAAAAGACCAACTTCCACAGGAGTACAAATCCTTCTCTACGATTGCCATTCCTGCTGCACACATTTTGTCAGAGCACAAGCTGCATTTCTCTCACACTTCTCATTTCCCAGGTTGACATCTTTCTACTCTGAGGTCTCACCTTGCTTGGTAACAAGGACTTAGGAGTACAGGTTAGACAAACTGTCCTGTGCAAGAGTTCAGCTGACCTGAAAGCACTGACTCATGCTAGGTTTTCTCATCAATGACCTGTTTGCTCGATGACATCTATCCCTTCTTCAGAAGAAAACATTCTGCTCCAAAGAAAACCTAGGATGTCATATATTTATCAAAAATTCCCCTGAGACTTGATATGCTTCCCATTCTTTGCCATGTGGGTGTATATATGGAGTTATGCTTTTAGGAACTGTTTGAAAACCAGAAAGGGAGGCATTATCATCCTGTACCTTGCTAAGAGAAAACAGCACTTTCACAAACGCTGCGGTTCAATAAGCATTTGTCCTCCACCTACTACTGGTTTGGAAGAGTTTAACAAAAGGTGAATTTCTTTTCTGCAAAGGTTGATAGAGGACAGAGAAACAAGAAATGGGTCAAGAAACAAAACAACATGACGGTAAAAGTCACAAAGGATGTAGAAGCAATTTAGCACAGCTGTTTCTGAATAGGAAAGTTGCAGCTGCTCTATTTGTGTAGTTAAACACAGAGTTTAGATAACTCTTTAAATTCTAAGAAGAGGAGGAACTGTACGAGCGTTGCAATCCTATAAGAGAAAAGAAAAACAAAACAAAACAGGCCTTATGTTGAGGTGCAGTGAAGCAAAACTTTTGAAAGAGTCTTTACTAAATCTGTGTCTGCAATCCTGCTTGTAGAACTTAGCTGCTTCATTTTCTTTTACTTCCTATTTCTGTTGTGAATCTAGGTTTCAGTCTTTTTCTGCCACCCAAACAGGTGATTTTGGAAGAAGGATGCACAGAGAAATCAACCAGAGGAAGACAGAAGCAAAACCCTAGACATTCAGACAGCCAGGGAAATTTCTCCATGGCAGCAGTCACACCTGTAGCCTTTCATTGCTCATTCCTTTTTCCAAAGCTTCACTCTTTCTGTTACCCTTGCCTCTCATTTCATTTCTCTTTTTTTCCAACCTCTCCTGTAAATTTGCAAGTTGAAAAGGTATATGCCACTCCTCAGCTGTTGATTTTTCTGGTATGATGCATCTTTCACTCATTGTTGGCTCTGCTTTGTCTCGTCTGATTGTAAGCACTAATCTGGACCTGTTGCTCTTACCACGCAATAATGTGCTGCTACCGAAGCGACTGGGGGTACAGCAATTAGCAACTAAATCAGGTCATGGCAGGTGGCTCAAGACTGATTTTTTTTTACATTTTCTTTTCGTTTTTTTTTTTAATAGATACACAGCTGAGTCAAGGGCTATATGGCAATAACTTGGATCAGAATACACAGAAAAAGTAGCCTTTTTAAAGCAAACATTACAGTCCAAAGAAGTTCCCTACCACATGGTTAGCATTTGCCTTCTTTGGGGTTTGGTACAAAAGAGAGGAAATTTGTAACCAAGTATTTCATAAAAGGCCTCTTCAAATTGTTCACAGAATGTGGAAATACCGTGCTTTGAATTTAACAGTTGACACAGACAATTAAAAAATCTTGGTGAGTAGGAAGACAAATTTAGTAAGACAGCTTGTGATTGTTCAGGCTATAATAATTTGACTGCTAGCATTCTGGTGAGGCTATATCTAAATTTCTGAGGGGGTTTGCCATACTGTAGAGATGAACTTGACAGCCATGACTGTTTCAGTGTACCACTGTACATCTGTATCCACTGTTCAGGCTACTTTATATCTGTTACCTACTTTTGGCCAATACTTAAAAAGTGTATTTAGAAGCACTATCAAGATACTAGGAGATGAAAATGGATCATGAAGCACTGAAAGGTTTCCAAAGATGTTCTACTGCATTTCAAATATGAAGCTTCACCTTCTTTTTGATTACTCCTTGTCTAAAGCCAAATTAACCCAGAAAAATAACGTCATGTATTTAGAGTCATTTAATATATTCAGAGTTATTGCATTAGACGTCACTATCATTTAGAAGAACAGTACAATTTAGGTCTAGGTGGACCTAATAAATAGCTTATGGATGACTAAGTACTTTCTAGCTCATCATATTTAGGCACATAGTTCCATTTTTCTGCTGGTTGCTAAAGGTGACAAGTAAATGACTTTTGGCAGTTACATGCAGTTCCTTGGGGACCAAGGATCAAATTCAGAATACATGCAGTAAAAGAATGTTGTATAAATGTGCTACTGAGTTTGACATGTTGAAACAATCTCTGCAGGATAGCAAGGACAGACTGAAACAAAACAGGTCTTGTAAAGGTGTCCACAGTGTTTAGGGATTATATTATTCAAGTGGAAGATGTGATGGGAAATTAACATACTGCTTCCTTATAGCAAAAGAAGCTTCATTAATTTGATTTGTCATCATGCCCCCCACTAGTCCCAGTTTCTAACCTAATAAGAGCTTGTGTAAAGACCTTGTTGTAATATGAATTCTTGTGTGCAGGGAAAGGATGGTGTAACTGTGTTGCCCTGTAATAATGGGCTTTACACTGTGTACTGAATTTGCAAGGTCTGAGGTTTGTCTGGCTCGGCCAATCCAAACTTTTCTTGAGCTGCCTGCAACCTCTTTTTACTTTGGTCTAAGAGCAAATTTTCTTAACTGACCAGGCTCTAGGGCTATTTTGTGTTATCTGTGTTTATATTCTATGGTACAATCACACTTTTTATACAGACAGCAATAACAAGGAGTTATTCCATGTAGAATGAGGTGTTTATGGATAACATCATAATACAGAGAAATACAGGCCTGGTACAGTAGCAGTGGCTTGAGAAGTGGATAAACAGGATGGAGCAGAGAGGAGTACAGCCATGAGAAAAAAAAAAAGGGCACAGGCCTAGTACTGGGAATCCCACAGCTATATACAACTCACCAGCGGTCACTAGAAGAACAGTGGACCTGGAACCAGACAAAGGTGGTTTTATGTGTAACAAAGTAGCATTATCCAACACATGAAAGGCACACAATTTGGATGTGGAAATGCAGACTAAAGAAGAATGGTGACTGATGAAGAAAATACAGAGGTGTAAAAGCATGTTAGCAAATATTCAAAAATGACCCCACACAAATATCCCTGAGTGACGGAGAAGAAACCCTCAACATGAACATAACTTTCTTCCCAGCAAAAGAGTCCATATTCTGACAAACTACTGTAATGCCCTCACCATCACCAGAAGGAAACCACTGACCTCATGTCCCAGAAGCATAGAAGAAGGGAAAGCAGAACAGTTTCAGACTCTCCCTCCATAAGAAGTGTGCAAATAACAAGTTTTAACTCTACTTTCATTATTATGAAATTCCTTCTGCATAGATATATTCTTCCTTCAATAATTACATTTGGATCGGTAATGGTTCTTAAAATACACAGAACAAGAAATCAGTTTGTAATTCTTCATGTCCTCTTCTCCCCATCCCAGAATCACAGAATTACTGAGGATGGAAAAGACCTCTGAGATCATCAAGTCCAGCCTACGACCCAACACCGCCACATCAGCCAGACCATGGCACTCAGTGCCACATCCAGCCTTTCTTTAAACACATCCAGGGACGGTGACTCCATCACCTCCCAGGGCAGTCCATTCCAATGTCTGATCACACTCCCTGTCAGGAAGTGCTTCCTGACATCCAACTGAAACCTCCCCTGGCACAGCTTCAGGCCATGTCCTCTTGTCCTGTCACTAGCTGCCTGGGAGAAGAGCCCGACCGCCACCTGACTGCAACCTCCCTTTGGGTAGGTGTAGAGAGTGACAAGGTCCCTCCTGAGTCTCCTCTTCTCCAGGCTAAACAACCTCAGCTCCCTCAGCCTCTCCTCATAAGACTTTCCTTCTAGTCCCTTCCCCAGCCTCGGTTCTCTCCTCTGGACCCACACCAGCGCATCAATGTCCTTCTGGAAGTGAGGGGCCCAGAACTGTACATGGTACTCGAGATGAGGCCTCACCAGTGCTGAGTACAGAGAGAGAATCACACCCCTAGTCCTGCTGGCCACACCATTCCTGATGCAAGCCAGGATGCCATTGGCCTTCCGGGCCAGCTGAGCACACTGCTGGCTCATGTTCAACTGGTTGTCAACCAGCACTCCCAGGTCTCCCTCCACTGAGCCCATCTCCAGCCACACAGAAGCATATAAGGATTGAGAAGACTGCCCTAGGAAGAACTCTTTTCTGCCATATGAAGCTAGGACCAGAGGACATGGCACCAGACACTCTCCTCATCTATAGACATGTGATCCAGGAAACCTCTTCCACAGACCGACGGCCTCAGTGTGTATGCAATATGTTGCTTTTCATGCTTTTAATTACCTGTTAGCTCTGGGTATACCTTGCTTGCCTCATTCAGGTGGCAAGGGCCTGGGCCTGGGCTGGACACATTATCACACTTGGCTGCCCACCCCTTAAGGAACAGCCAGCCCCTGCTGCTCCCTGCAGTGTGCATCTGTAATTACTCTCTTGATAAAGAAGAAATTACACTCTTTTGCAGTATTTCTTTTGAAATTCCATGACACACAAGCTAGCCCTATTCACTGCACAAGGTCAAGGTGGCTGCGTTAGCCGTGTCAATTGCCTGAGCTGAAATGCAAATTGTCAGGCTAGAAAAATATAGCTACTGAAGTTCCTAGTGGGTTGGTTTAGGGAATGGTCTTATTTAATATTGCCACTCATGGCCTTGGCTCAAGGAGTAGATAGGTACTAAAGAAGCTGGCTAGTGCTATGAAGTTGGCTAGTGGTACAAAGTTGACAAGAATCCAAATGAAAGCAGGAATACACTGGGGAAAAGTAAAATAAAAGACAAACTGGAATAGTACAAGCTCAATGACATCTAACTCCACTTAATGCAATCAGAGGAAGCTGGCACTTCCTACACAACTTTCCACTATAAGCATAAAGAACATCAGTTCAACATGACAAAGTAGAGACCTTGTCAGAATACTTCAGTATCTGGCAACTTCACATGAACTCTGTGAAGTGACTTTGCAGAAGAAAGATGTGAACAGAGGTGGAGAAGATGAAATACTATCAGTAAAGACAAGACATAACACAAGTTCTGTTGCAGAAGGAGTTTCTGTGGCCTTATCCTATACACCAAGCTCTTATTTTCCATACTGAAGGACATAATAGAAGACAGGGGAGGTGACCAGAGGAATGCAAAACCTGTTTTATGAAGAGATATTACATTAACTTAGTTCATTTAGCCCAGTAAAATGATGGCTGTTGCTGAAACACAAAAGGTACATATAAAGACCAGGAAAGGAGGAGTTTTTTGAACACTAGTTTGGTCCACACACTGGATGTGTGGAAACAGAAAGAAGAGTACGTTTCTGGAAACACACTGAATTAGAATCACAGGAGGAAAACCAACTTGTTCCAGTAAGACTAAGACTAATTCATGGCAAAAGCCAACAGTTATGCAGCTTCTGTCAAAATGGAAAAAGCATAGATATATGCCACAGTTAGAGCTGTGTAACTTTACAGGGATATACCTGCCCAGGTTAATGCTCTTATCAGCTCCTACTGAAAGTTTATTGGTTAATAGTGATAAAGTAGAGTTAACTTTCCATTGGAACTGAGGGACACATGCAGTGCAGCCACTGACACGATGTGTTGTGTGAACATCCCCACCACCAGAAGGCACCATAAGCTGTGTCTGCATTAGCAAGCAGAGCAGCCCAATAGGAGGAGATCAGGCAAAACAGTTGGTGCTGGGGACCTGACATTCTCCCTGAAAATATCTCAGGAGTTTTTCCCTTTGTGCTATCTGTCATCCAACTCCGTTGTGTCCAGAGTGCATTAGATGCATTCCTGGAACGCTTCTTCCAGCTAAGCTTTGTCCAAAATCAATTCAGTTTACACTCTGGGAAACTGTTCTGAAATGCAAACCAAAGCTGAGTAAGAGGACACAAACTGAAGACTTTTTTCAAAAGTTCATTCTCCATCTGAATTAAAACAAGACTGTTGTCATTACATCACTGCCAGCCCCTAAGCTACACAGAGTTCGAGATGGACAAAACCTTAATATTCCGTAGACCCAGGTACCCTCGCTAGAGTTAATCTACAGCAGCAATGATTTCAGCAGATGCTCTCAACCCTGGTTTTGCTTTAAGGAAAACATTTGGTTCATTCCCCCCCCACTGACGGCAGGAGAGCACTATTCAGTATAATCAAAACCACAGATGAAACAGGCATCATCACATCTTATTTGAGAAGTGGGATGCTAGTCACTTTTCTATCCTGCCCTATGCTCATTAAATATAAGCTTAAGAAAGGAAGTTTCAATGCCACACTGAATTCTTTTGTAAGTGTTTTCTACTCTGGGCTTTTTTTATTCCTCCTTTCCTTTAGACCATCAATAAAACATTAGTTGTGAATGGCTGATTTGTTCCAGTTCCAGCAGGTACACTCTAGGCTTACTGCAAGGCTTTTCAATTTGAAAATGTTTTTCACATAACATTGGTATGTTACCGTCTGCCTGAGTGACAAATCCCAGATAAACAGCTTTATTGGGACACTCTCTTATCGCACAATCCATGCTAAACTTGCAGGGGAAGTTTTAAATACCTTAAGACCAAAACCAAACACTACAACTTACACTGTATGGAACATATTGAAAGGTTATACTAGCATATACAGTATGAGAGGTCCATACAAAGAAAGGCAAGTGAAAAATAGATACTGTATTTATGAGAACAAAAACAAAAAAACAAAAAAACCCAAATGAACACAAATAGCCTACAATCCAAACCATTCAGATTTTTCATCCTATGATGGATGTCATAATGAGCTGTAAGGAAGGAACAAGAATGGGAGAAGAGATTCCTTTCCCCTGAGGTGGGGTAGGAGTCTGAAAGCTTTCTGTACTTCATAACATATGCTGAAAGAGCAAAGGTCCTTTACTGCCATCACCTGGAGTAAATGAAACCAGAAAAACTTCCCTCTTCAAGCAATACAGTCCGAACTTGTTATGTGCTGTTAAGCAGATACAATGACAACACAGGCTTAGTTCCTCATGAGAGTAGTCAGAGAAGCAGTAAAACTAGAAAATGTTATCTCTGAAGAGAAACGGTTATATCTTCATTCAACATCTGCACAACAGGATCAAATATGATCTCTGCAAAACACATATACCATTCTACATCCCACTGGGGCCAGAGATTCCACACCCTGTATGCTCACAGAAGGACCTGCAGAATTAAACCTGCAGTTACCAAGGTGCTAAGAAAACAAAATAAGAATCTGGGAGATTTAGGAGAAAATGAAAGAATGTAAATCAGAATCATCAGCTATATCAAACAGAAAAGCAGTGGGGATATCAAATCTCTGTTTGTTGAGTATGGTAAAATTTAGCTAAGTACTATCAACTTCCTTTGTGTTCCACACTGACACCAAAGTACATGGAGGTGATGTTTGGAGAGAAACTGACACAAAACAATGTTCTAATCCACACATATATATGTGATTGGTCTGCTTTTTAGTAGATCACATATTAAAAAATATCTTGGAGCTTGATGTGACAGATATTACCAGAGCTGAAAACAAGAAGGGAACACAAGCGATAACAATCACTGAATGCTCCTCATCCTTCACTGCGTAATCGTTAAGAAGTAGACTCGTCTGCTAAATACTGAAGCACTCTTACACTGAGAAACAGTAAGAGCTTCTTTACTTAGACAGGCTTCAAAGCATTCTTTATGTCCAAAATAATGATTAATCCAGTAGCACTGAATCACTTGTCAGAGATTTTTGTATCCACTTTTTAAATTCACTGCAGAGATTTATCTCTAAAAAATACTCAGATGGTATGTGGAGCAGCATTTTAATTTGCTGTTCTTGTGTACCATCAAGGACTTCTAAGACTCCCAAAATAAAGGAAAAAGTATCCATAAATCTTTGAATGAAGTCTGTGCTGTCAGGGGGAAAAAAACCTTCCATAAGCTTGATGTTCAATAAATTGTCTTTTCTTAAGAAGGTAAAGAAGAGAAAAGTGTCACTAAAAATGCTGATGCTGCATTTCAAATAGCATGAAAGGACAAGATTTCAGAAATGTTGCAAATTCAGAGTAGAAAACTCCAAAGATTGGTGTAATACGTTTCTCCATTTCCCTGTGTGTTAACTTAACCTGGAAAAAATGCACAATAACTGGCACTTTGATCGTTCTTGAACACCTGGCAAATGCTGTCAGCTGTGGTTTTGATTTGGGTAAGCAACAAAAAGGGTAGTGATCTGTATTCACAAATAGTGCTTATTTTGTTCCAGATCCTGTTAGACCAGCAGAATTATTCAACTCCTGTATTTGCCACATATACACAGAAGCAAAGAATTGTGGAATAATGCAGGTTGGAAGATGCCTTTGGAAATCATCTAGTTCAAACCTCTGTTTAAAGCAAAGCCATTTCTGAAGTTAGAGCAGTTTGCTCAGGGCCTTAGTCAGCCAAGCTTTGGAAAGCTCCAAGGATGAATATTCTGCATGCTCTGCAGATAACTTGTTTCACCTTTGGCAGGTCATTCAAACAATGTGACTCCCAGCAGTGAACACAGATAAGGACACAACCTTACTTGAAGGAGTTATATGGATATAACCATGACCCATGGTTACCCATATGCACATAAGCAATGTCTCTAAATATGCATTCAAATTATCTCTTTGCTAATATTTAAGGATTTGGGAATGTAATTTTAAAAGGTTATGAGTAATAAATACTTCTGGAATGCAATTCTGGTTTAAAAAGAAACCAAAATATTTTGGAATACTTTTGAGTCCTGCAGTATTCAAAACTAGAAGAGAAAATGGAATCACCTGCTTTAGGAAGCTCTACAATACTTTATTATTTTTTAAAAAACATAATAGGAGCTTCTTGAGAGGAAATGTCCACTACCCTGTTTTTGTACAGCACACTGCAGAACAAACCTTTCAATTTTCCTGCCTTAACTCCATTTTAGGCCTTTTAGAGCTGCTATAAAACAAAATTGTAATAGTACCTTTTAATATACCGGTTCAGACTTTATAGGTAATTGCTTTTCTCATGGAGTGACCCTCCCTCAATTCAGGCACAGCTGTAGAGTGCCAAGTAACAACTTCAGTCTAAACCATTTCCTGAGAAATATTCTTTGAAAGAAGTTAATGGCCCTAAGTCTTGCATCAGGCCATCAACCCTCTCTATCAGTCATTAATTCCCAGAAATTGCCCAGCGCCTCAACTGTTATTGCTTAAACACACTAAATTAGGTTTTGAACAAACAGAGCAAATGAAGGTCAGTATCACAAAACAGAATACAATGAAAATTCTGAGAATTATATAATAGGTTTGAATCAGTTCAAGGGATAGAAGGAATGATCCCAAGGTCTTCTGCAGTTACTGAGGACAAAGGCTAGAAGAGCAGGGAGTTTACTTCTAACTTTAGTGTGCTTTAGGTCAAATGCCCAATACTCTAAACTCTCACTTCTGGCACAGGGTCAGGTCATAAAAGGTGTCTGTAATGTCAAAACACTGAAAATAAATTATAGTTGCACAATATTTTTAGTTATCCTGGGGTAGATGGTACATTCCAAATAGAGTCTGTCACAGGACTCTAGAGATACTGGAAATACTTCTTTCTTTCCAAAGAGAAGAAGTATTTGGGAGATATCTTCATGATGGATTTTCTTTGTCCCTCTCTTGCCACATAAACACACAAAAAAAAAGCATACCGCTCTTCAGCATTACAAATTATATGCATGCTTCCTTGTAAAACTTGTTGTTTCCCTTCCCCTCTACATTCCCCATTACATTAGTCATTACTATTGCTACTAAGTAGTTACAATGAACTCTCCTAACCATGAAACAAAGAGATTTATTTGAGAGATTCCTTTAGGTTATTTTTTTTCTCTTGAGCAGTATATTTAGCTGGCTATACCTGACCCATAGAGGACTTCTGCAAAGGTGAATCTTCTGCTTCTACAAAAGCAGCTGAAGTTGCACCATTGACACCATCTTCCTCCTCAGCTTCTGAGGAATTTATACATGAGTGTACACAGCAGCAGCATATAGGCTAACGAGGCTTAATGGACCAGAATCAGCTCAAATGTAGTGCAAGTATCTAAGAACAAGAAAGCAAAAGCTGGGCACAATATTCACAAGCCTTAGACAAATAATACTTTTCCAGTTATGGACTTTATTATATACCTATGTATCTCCTACAGACAGTAACAGAGTAGAACTGCAGCAGTACAGAAGCTCTAAGCATTGACAATAAACTAACAGTGTAGAAATTCAAAACACATCATGTAACATTTACAGAAAATGTCAGTGTCATCATTTTATAGACTATTAAGGAATCGGTGAAATATGCAAATTAGACAGTGCTAAATAATTAGGTAAGCAGGACTTAATGGTGCCTTAAGCTCCTATATGTTACCACAGTACCAATGAATCTTCACACATGTACACAAGTAGATCCACCAGCTACCACTACAACGTAAGCAAAGATGATGCCAAGTTGTTTGTCATTTTCTCCTAATGAATACATGCTTTTTGTTAGCAATACCTGGCTTTCACAACTTTACAATGCAGTGTAACTCTACAGGAACTGTGTGGGTATGAGTCACATATGATCTATATTGCAAAAAACCACTCTTGCTACCTGTTGTCTCTTACTATGCTAATATTATGCAGACATGCACAGCAACAGAAAACTATATTAGAAGAAAAAATATATATATTGCAATGTATTTTACTCTGTTTTTACTACTGCCTTATTCTGGACAATATGTTCACAACCAAAATCTGCATCAGTTTACAATCCTGGGTTTTGGGGGGTTTGTTTGGGGTTTTTTATGTTTGTCTTCAGTAAATAAGAACTTGTAAAAGTAGCCAAATTTACTCTGCTATTTCTGCCTGCTAATACAAATCAGATCAAGCAATAGAGATCCATGTTTCCAGAGAAAACTTATGTCACCCTGAGCAAAAGCAAGACAAACACAGCTGAATAGCTGCTCACCTATACCAAGGAAATAGGGATCAGCTGTTAAGAGTGCCATGCACATCTGTACAGACAAACCAGCCACCCTCCTTCTGCAGAGACACAAGGGCTGCTACAGGGAGATGCGAGCATCCTCCTATGGCAATGGAGAAGGTTGATGCAAGTACAGGTGTAGGGATCTTTTATCACAGGGCACTGGGAGACAAACAGGCCAGGCTGAGAAGAAGAGCTGAGAGCAAGAGGCTTTCCTGAGCCTTTGAAGATCCTCTAAGCTCTCCCAGCTCACCTGGCTTACTGAGAATCCCCCTTCACCAACAATTTCCAATGGTTCACCATGTCCAGTTCTCACACAATTTCTTGAATTTCACCGATTCCCTCTTATTCTTCCTGCAAGCCCTCTTACAAGTGGCTCTACAGTTCTCCATGACAGCTTCCTAAAGCTTCCTCTGATCACCAGCCCCACATTTATCTTTCTCTGACCCCTGACAGATCTAACTTCATCAAAACCTCCCAAAGAAATATTGTATATTTCTACAGAGAACTGGGTGCACACGCGACCTAATTACATATATATAGCTGGGGTTTCTTTAATTCTTTTTCTCTAAGTGAGACATAATGGTTGCATTCTGGAAAAGAAAAAAAAAAAAAAAAAAAAAAAAAGAGAGAGAGAGAGAGAGAGAAAGTATATGGAAAAAATCCTTAAAGAATTTGCTGAGATAAAACTTGCTACATTTTTAGCCTACTTTTATGCTTTTCCAAGCACCTACTATTGGCCATTCTTAGAGTCAGGAAACTGTCCTGGGTACGCAATTGGTCTGACATGCTTTTACAGTCTTGTTCAAAACAAGCACCTATTTATGAAAGTCTTTAAAGCCACTCATCTTTCATAAATAATTGTGTTTTTGCTGTTCTTCTTTTGCTTGACACTGTAAGAGTTACTAATCCAGTACATTTGACTACCAAAGTAGTTCAGATGGAAATTAAGGTGATCTTTCAAAGTGTAAATACAATTTCCCTCTAGGAAGACAAACCTGTCTAGGGAGACAAACAAGAGGTCCTCTCTGAAAGTGAAACAGATTCTGTTTTGAGATAGACAGTCACATTTTGCTCAATGGTAGACAGCAAGAGTAAGGAGCCAGCAGAAACCATCATATCTCTACTGTACAATTTATCTACATTTACCTGCCTACATGTTCCCTCCATCTGAATATTTTATAGAAATCTTAAAATCAGTTTGGAGTTGCATCAGTAATTATTCAAAAACATTGATCCTGATTATTAAAAAGATGTTAAGGTAACTAAAATTGAACCTAAATTCATGTGCCACATATTCTAAAACTGCAGTGAGAAATTACAAGTTTCAGTATTAGTCAAGTTAGAAGTAAGCAAGTGACAAAACAAAATAAAAAATATTTATAATTCCAATGCAGACAGTTTCTGGCACAAACTTTCTTTTAAAACAATGTTGCCCTCACTAAGTACTTGAGTAAAATAGACTGAAGTACTCAGAGCAATTATCATTTCTTCTAAGGTGTCATTCCATTCTTCAATGTTTGTACAGAGCTGGATTTTATGAAGCTACAACGTGACTACTCTGCTGTCTAGTCTCCATCACAGCACTTCAAATACTAACACTTTTTAAAAAAACAATTCCTCTCCTGCTTGTTCTTTGAAAGTTTCAAGGAGAAAAATGTGCTCTTAACTCCTGTTGTCCCTGCCAAGAGCAAGCCAGGGCCACTCAGCAACAACTCCCCAGGCACAGGTTCTCTTATCCATATTCCTAGTAGCACCAAACAATGAGGAGGCTGAAAAGGTACAGCTGCATGGCTTGATCTGTGTTGGGGTTGGCAGTATTTCCATACTGAACCTTGGATAAATTAGATGCTAACCAACATTTCAGTGGAACAAGACAAGGAGCAAAAACCTCTAAAGGCTTATGTACGTATTTAAACCAAGATCAGAACTACACATTGAAGATTCTAAATTTCTTCTGTGAAATCTTCAGTCAGTGATGAGGAAAGCATCACTGGGGAGGGGTTTAAGATTGTTCTTACTTTTTATGGCCAGCTTTGGAAAATTTGGTCTATGCTGTTGTCTATGTCTCTAACCTTTCCTCCTTAAGCATAGCCAACATAAATAATTTTTTTTTTCAGATTAAAGTGAATAGGGTAGTGCTAACCTTACTCCAGTTACTAGGGCAACAAGGAGAACACACACACACACACACACACACACAAAATGCAAAAGCCAGATAAAATCAACTCCTGTTTATGCATGAGTTGTGACTATCAGCATTGGAAAAGGTCTTAAAAACCAGACAACTGACGCTAGGCTATTAAAGAGGCAGAATTAATTTTACTCTTTCTTCTGCTGCGTGCACCACATTTCACTTATGTCCTTTTGACTTCACTCCCAAGCAGAAAATTGTTCTACATTAAGTATGGAAGTTATTATCATTCCTTCAGATTCAGGCATCCAAATAAATGAAATTTCAACAGTGCTTAGCATCAAGCAGCTTCTAGGCTCTAAGGCTAGCAGAACCGCTCAGGGTTAAAAGTGGCAAGAACAGGCTTAACTGTCTGGAATAATGTAGGCAAAATATCATGTCACTTTTATGTGAAGTAATTTGACAGAGAAGCAATAATATTGAGTCTTACATTGTACCTAATCAAGGCTAAGTTATAGCATCATATCAAACCATTATTAAACTCATCTTTGGAAAACAATTCTCACAGAAGTTGATTCACTCTTATCATTAGCGCTTCAGTCACGGCAGTTGCAGCTCCATTGTAAACAACTTGCTAATTGTATTTCTCAGTCTTTATGGTGGGAGATTGGATTTAAGCATGTTACTACAACAGAAAAGTTCCTCACAAGAAACAAAAGATGACAACTAAGCTACGCTCTCCAGATAAATTGTAGTTGCCCCACCTACCCACCCACAGCCACTTTGCTTCTCTCTGAGAGCTTGCACAGGAGACAAGCAACATCCATTATCAGTACTAGCATGCATCAGAGAATTGTTCCATCCTCGGCAAGATCAAGTGCTTGCATAATGGAAACAGCACTGTAATTTGACAGCTTAGCATTCAAGAAATCATACATTCATTATGCTTTCTACAAGCATCTGTGTAAATCAGTGGTCTATAACCACTGATTCATTGTATATGCTGGTTTTGGTATAACTTAAAAACACATGACGAGACTTGAAATATTTATACCAGGCATCAATGTAGAAAGTTACAGCTACACCTTCCAAACACAGCTGGGCTTAACAAATTGCCTAAATTCACTGTATTTCATATTTTATTTATATACATTTCATTTAAAAAGTAATGTGCTCTATATGGGAGCATAGTGGGTATTTAATTGTATAAATAAATTCATAAATGTTCTTCACAAAACATATCAAATTCCTGAAGTGATTGCAGTAAATTCTAGAAGTATAATTATCTGATTTATTTTGAAACTGGTTTTGGATAAATTACATGTCCATATGATTTATCTGCCATGAAACTAAGAAACTAATAAAGTTAGTAAAAAAATACTGTGTTAATCAGAAGTAAGAGTTCATCCTTTTATAGCTGTATATCCAGAGAACCATAATAAACTGGAACACCATTGTACCAAGAATGCTACGAAACATTGCTGCCATCTACACAAATTACTAGTGAAGAAATTTGGTGTCTGTTTCCTTTTCATTTTACAATATTTGAGGCAGCAACTTTATGAACCTTACTTTTATGTCACCTTCTTTTTTTTTTTTCTTTTCTATGTATATTTTGTCAAAGGAATACCTTTTTTCCTCTGTTATGGCTCTCTAGCAAAAGTGGATTTTGTTGAATTGAATAAAACGAGGCATTTTTGAACATTGTGCAAAACATACAGATGAATGTTTTAAGTAGTATTCAGAACAATTCTGCTTAAGCATAAGAAAACATCTTCCAGAAAGACTCATTTCTACTCACCTGTACTTCCACTACCTCACCACGTAACTTCCTGATTATATGATATATATACATAAAATATAATATTATATCACTATATTGTATAGGTTTACATTGCCTCAGACATAAATAAATTCTCTCCACAAAAATTCCTAATTCTCCTGCCCGACCACTCTTTGAACAGCCTAACATTCATTAAAAAGAGTCAAAATAAACAAATGGCTCATACAGTGCTGGGCTACAGTCAGTTTTTCTAGGAGAGCAGAAATCTCTCTTTGTTGATAGAAATATTTCCTTCCTATGGTAAATATATTTAAAGCTTAGTTTTTTTCTTATAAATGCCAATTACTTTAGCCTTCTGAGCTATCAAACAAAAAAAGACTAGGGGGAAATTGGTAAAAGAACTCCTAGGACAAAGTTAAAAGAACACTTTTTTATACATTTTAAGGGTGAAGAAAGCACACATGATGCCTTTTTTTATATGGACCCTTGCAATGGTTTCTTATGCCTTAAACTAGAGCTCTGTTTACTCAACTTCTCTTTAAATTCCTATGCATGGTCTTTCATCTACTTCTTCACTATATAGATCATTTCAATTTCCATGGCATTTGTATTTTTGAGAACTTTACATGTATTCCACTGTTTACATTAGTATACGTAAAATGTGATTCAGAGAGATGCCACCACAGGAATTAAGTGCAGACATGTGCACATCCCCTCAGATGGATAGTAGACGATCATTTGAAGCATGGCTAGACAGGAAAAAAAAGCAAGAAAGCTGGGCATATCACACAACAGAGCATTCCCAACATAGCACATACCCAAAGTGGGCATGTACAACATCATGTCCCAAAAGGAGTACAGAGCCGTTGGTGCTCTGTTCAGCCTAAATTAACAAGCCCTCCCACTCAGAAGTAAATGAAATCTAGTCTAGTTTACACCAGCTAGACTATGTGGTATTTATGCCTGATCATTAGTCTCACTCCCCTGAGACAGCCTTAATGGGATATCCTTCAGTCAACCTATCGCCACACAGGACTTATTTCACTAGACCACACTTTCTGAGAGTCTTCCTGTAAATGAGAGTCTGCACTAACCATAGAAGAGTGGTTAAACTAAAAGGTCTGAAAGCCCTGACACCTGCTATCAGCTCTGGTACCAGCCTCCTAAGTGAAATTAGACAAATCACTTAATCACTATTTCCTTCATTTAGAAAATAAGTAAAAAGTAATAGTTTTCTGGGGACAGCATACCATAAATCAAAATGTTAAACATAATCATTGAGTATAATTTACTACAGACATGAATGGTTAGTAGATACTTCACTGAAGCAAGATACTGGTAGAAGAAGGGAATTACAAAGTTAATCACACAGCTTTTACTCAAGCAAATGATCCTTTAAGTTTCATAGTCAACACAGTCTGAAGCTGATAAAAAAAACCTTACAAAATTTCAGGATAATTTACTAAGCAGTGATAAAACATGCAGAATACATCTCAGCATGAGATACAACTTGTGAATAACTATGGTTGTGAAAAGACCTTGCCTTTAATTTGCTCATTTGAATGCCTATCCTTTGCACTCATAAATCTTTTGCTCAGTTTTACTGTAATCTTGGAAATACAATACTTGAGAGATAAACAAGAGAAAGAGGATTAGACATAAACTATCAAATGAAGAAAAAAATATTTTAAAATAAAAAGCCCACTTCCAAATAAAGAAATCATAAATTAGACAAAGCAGAATGGTTTTGTTGTATATTCAACCTTCAAGGGAATATAAGTGCTATTCATTTGTTTGACAAATACATATGGTATCTCAAGTCTTTAAAACAATTACATTTCCCCCCATCTGTATTGCACAGCTTACCATGCTATCCATGACTAAACGTTCTAAACTGACTTCTGTAAATGAAACATCTTCTGTAAACAAGAATAAAAATCAGTTCAGTTTATAAGTGAAATAATTCTTCATACCAATTACCAATTGCCATGGTAATAAGAGATACTCAAGATATGTATTTTGCTTGTTTGGAGTAGACAATATTCTCCCCAGAAAGACACACATAAAGAAAGTTAAATGTCTGTAGGGAGATAATACTAAGGTGAGATACTCCTTCTGGCATTTACACATTGCCATTAAAGTTACATGCTAACACTACTAATTATGTTTGGCTGCCTCCTTTTCCTTTTTTGTAAGCAAATAATTGGAAAATTTTATTATAGTGAAAAATTCCTTCCATGGTAATTAGAGAAAAATATGTTTTAATGTGATTTTCCTTGCAGTACTAAGTTAGACACTGTCATTGGTTTTGCTGTTTGTTTTTTTGTTTGTTTGTTTTTTATTGCTTTCATTCCAATTTTATATTGAAACTGTGAAACTTTAGAAAATGCATCCATGGTGATTTAAATACAACCATTCCAAAAGTGTCAGAAATTCTAATAAAATACTTTTATATTTTTCATTTAGCCACCAAGCTTTAAGAATGTAAATGTTGAGTCTTTCATTAACACAGGTGTTAAAAATATCACATGCATACAGATGTTTGTTTTAACACTTTCTTGAGGTTCAGGAAAAGTTATAGAAATTTTACAAACACATGTAAACTTGTCAGGAGAAGTGAGGTCCAAAGAGTGAGAAATCTCCCTTAAAATGAATTCACATCAACTGCTTATATTACTGAATATAAATTTCTCAAAACAGTTTTCATACCCTTAAAACACACAAGTTACCCACAAATACTGGCCCTGTAACCATAAAAATTATTCCAGTTTTACAGAAGCATACACCATGACATTAGGAAAACATATGTAAGAAATTATCTAAATAATATAAAAAAAAAAAAAACAAAAAAAAAAACCAAACCAAAACAACCAACCTCTTTCATGGGAATTGGCCAAGACTTCTTGTTTAGAACCATATGCTCAAAGTGGTTCCCCACACCAAGAGATAAGAACCCTAGGAAACCAGGGGCACATATCTGCCAGTTTTAAACATAACCTAAACTGATTATACATGAAAGAGCTATAAAAAGGTTGTAAATAAATGCAATTGCAGTGGCAGAAAAAGTCTACAGTGTAAGCTGAAGACACGAAAGAAATTTCTATATCCATCCCATTAAAAACAAAATCTTTATCCAGAAAACAGTCTAAGATCTCAAATACAATGACAACTGTATATATTCATGTTCGCCATTCCTTGCCTAACAGTAGGTCAAATGAAGCTTGCATATTTGAGAGGAGCAAGTAGAAAGAAAACATTTGAAGGAGCATATGGAGCGTGTGTGTAAAATATTTGGGGGATCAAATGGGGGGAGAGGGTATCTCATCCACTAGAATTGCAGTCTACTGCGCACGGACTGACAGAACTAACCAATCTTTTCATTGCACTCAAAAAGACTTCAACTACCTCTCACAGAAACATTTTTTTTTCATGTGTGGAATTTCTTTACCGTATTATTCTTCATTAATTCTATTACTGTCTCTTAAGCCAGGTTTCTGTCCTTTTGATATGCTGAAAGCGTGTTCTTTTTTAGACAAACAACGCTTGTCCCAAGAGAAGTCATGTAGATCCTCTCTGGGTTCGTGGGTCATAGAAATCTGGAGACGCTTTTCAGTTCCTTAACTTTCCTTCAGTTCCTTTCCCTTCCCAGCTTCACAGGTCTAGTCCTGGACTACGGCAAAAGATCTTTTGTAGATGAAAATGTATGTTTAAAATAAAAACTATTGCACTTTCCAAAGTCTAACCTGTGAATTACTCAATAAACTTCAGAGCCACAATCTATGAAAAGGCTTAGCTACCTGGTTACCTTTTTAGGCAACTAAGCCCATGTGACATTGTCTCATCCAGCTCGGTGGACGATGAGGGGGGTGAATCATTATGGATGAGGGGGGTGAATCATAATGGATGAGGGAGGTGAATCATTATGATCCCCTGAAAGAACCTGTCCCTGCATGGCAGGGCCGCAGAGGCAGCAGTCATGACAATGACTCAGAGGAACAACGCAAAACAATGTGTTGGCTTTCCCTAAGAACAGTCAATAAACGCTGCGAATAACAGTGTTTTGGTGTAGGTGTTATTCTCTTAGCAATCACCTTAAGGCACAGCTAGGTGTCAAGAAGGAGAACGGCTGAATAGCAAGAGGAAAAGACAGGGTGAGAGAAAGAATTAGAAAGTAAGATATCATCATCCTGGTATCCAGTGATGTTTCACAGGATCAGTCCAAATCTTGAGTTGTTTGGTGGTGGGTGCACCCAGATCAATATATTACTGTATATGAGTGCCATTCCCCAATTTGCATAGGAAGCGTACAGAGGCGGTGCTAATTTGCATAAGCTCCTTCTGGTGTGGTGCCCCTTGGTGTGGTCACTGTGGATGTCAAAAAAGTTCACACAGGGAAAAGAATTTATCTCTTCCTATTATTAACTTATCTGCAAGGACCCAGGGAAGGATGACAGGGCCATCAAGGGCCATTGGGAGCCATTGACACCTCCTCCCTCCAGAGGATCTTGCTCATTCTCCGTTCAGATCTTATCACTGCACAAGGTTTGAGAAATTAATAGTCAGGCTCCCACAGACATTAATGTCTCTCAAATTGTCGTGGCCATGCCCAGATCTTAGGTAGAAGCAAGCATCGTTATCACACCCTAGATTCATAACAGAATAAAAGTTGAGCATGTTTTGCTCCTTTAACCCCTATATCTAGTTTAAATGAGTATTCACACAGTATGGATCAACAGGGGAGCAGGATGACCAGAGATGCTAGAGAGCACATTTGCCTCACAGAATAAATATTGCCTAAGAAGCTGCTGGTGCAATCCCTAACTCCTTCCAAATAATTTTTCCCTGTAGCACATCACCTGAGATTGTTGGCCTTACCTTTGTATTGACATGCGAAAAACAAACTCTCCAACCCGTGAAAGGTTATAAAGCAGGTCTGTTTATTACGGCACCGGGTGCAAGGGGGATCGTTCCTCCTAACTTGCACACCCAAGTGTCTATTGAGCAGGTATTTATTACACCGAAGAATGCATATTTAACAGAGTTATTATTCATGATATGGGGTTGGATTATTACAATCAGTTCCGGGAACTCATTATCATAGGCCTCCTCCCATTGGCACTTGCACAATGCCATCTGGTGGTCATGGGCCAGGGTCTTTGGGAGGAAGGCTCTCAGTCTTCCTCACAGTGCACTTTTCACCTTTTGTCTCAAAATGCTGATGTATCACAGGCTTCTAATCACAGGACTGGTGTTGTCTGGCTTATCTCTGGTAGCCTCTCTGTGTTAATCATGAGTTCCCACTTTGTTTAGGTTAGTTTCTCTTATCTACAAGCCATGCAAGATGAGCCAAGGTCCATAATGCTGTCAAGCCTCAAGGCTGTTCCACCTTTAGTGTCTCAAATTCCTGTCTCCTATTTCTCTCAGGAGGTCCCAGGATATTGTAAAGAGTTACAAAGAATAACAAGGGTTGCTCAACTTGCTTTGTTATCTTTCAAGCAGAACACTGTACCCCTCACTTCGGTATTGGCACAGCAAGTTGGGAAGAAGGAAAAGGGAACAGGAAAGAGAGAAGATCCACTGGACTTCCACTTTCAGCAGCTCCCTCTGGGTGACAAAACCATGAATGGTGGCTGCAATGGGGTTAGCTCTACCCAACAGCTTGGGAGACTTGCAGCCATCTCACAGGTTGTGGTGTCACAAAAGGATATCACAAAATATACACTGAAGGTCTTCACAGCTTTTATTGTGGAAAAAGCCTGTGATTTTTTGTGGGAAACATTAAACAGTTGGAGAAAGTAAAAGAAAGTGTTCTGAATCTCCTCTAGCTTTAAATAATCTATCAACTGATACTAAAAATTGAAGGCATCTCTGATAGTGCTAAATTGGTAATTTGTAGGATTACAGTTTTGCCACAAGTCTGTCAGTGTTTTATTTCGTGTGCCCAGTATGCAAATATTTTAACAAATAATCTATTAGTTGTTGCCAAAGTAGAACCCTGGATAACTGTTACATCAGTATAATTATGATACTATTTAGGAGTACTTTACAGCATGAGACTCTAAGCTCGGGCAATTCCAGAAAGGAAAAGCTTCAGTGCAAGCCTGGCATAATTTCCCAATATCTATATCAGTGACACTCAGGACTGAGAGGTGCTCTGTAGGACCAAGACTTTTTTCACCTTCTTCTACATATGAACCACCAGAAAGTGCAATTCTAAATTCTATTGACACAATAAAATTTTACACTCACTAACTAATAATGCTTCTGCTGTTTCTAGAAAACTATAACTTTCATTGTCCACTCTCATTCAAACTTTTCTTTAGAAGCCTCCGTTGCTTCCTGTGGTCAGTTTTCTGTTGCTGGCTCTATCCTAAATGACAGCTGGTCATTGCTGTTCCAAGGAGCAGATTACCACCTACACAGTCCTCCCAGTATTTGGGATCCCCTCCTGCATACACATATAATCCTCAGAGCTCTTCTCAGGAAGAGGGCAGAACTTGGCCCTGGCAACCCCAAGGGGAACTGCCAGGTAGATAAGTGTTCAAATTTCTTTTGTAATATAAGTACACATTTTGGAGTTGCGAAAGTCAAATTTGACTCACAGAACCTACAGCGATTAAGATATTTACAGCCAAATACTTCATTTAATCAGTAAGATTCTACATGATTGTAAGTTCCTACAGTGAATGTAATTCCCACTGCCACATTTTTCAAATGCTCAGGACTGATACTATTACACTAGAGCTACAGGCTTCCATTCCACAACTTCTTCTTGACCTCTGTTGTGTGCTCATGCAGTCTTTACCCTGGTGAGGGCTAGCAATTCTACCAGATACTCCAGTTTTCTTTCCACCACATAAACAGCATGATCAGCAACACAGAGTGAAAAGTACTGTGCTTTTAACACATTACTATTTTCCACTGCAGTAATATTGCACAAAGCCAGCAGTACAAATGTGTTTCTTAATGTTCACTTTTCAATTATCTGAAGAGACTCTAGAGCAATATCTGAAGCTTATTATATGAATAATGTGAATTTTGGTTGTAATTTATATGTAACTGATATGCTAGAACCTAATTTTAAGGCAAAACAAATAGAACAATTTAATATTAAATATTTTGTACTTCTCACTTCAGTTAAGCCATGCTTTTTTAGAAGCATATGGATGTCTAATTAGAAATTTATTATGTCTCATTATTTTTACTCAAGATTTCCATTAGAACAACATGGAAAAATGATCAGTTGCAGTGTCTAAGCCTAAGCACATCAATGAGTAGGACAGGAAGTTTGAGGAAGAACCTTTAGCACTGGTGAGAAATTCCATTGTCCGGGAGGACCTGAAGAATTGGAACTGAACCATCCTTACTCCTACAGAACATAACTGAGTCTCTCCAAAAAGGAAAAACAGGTAACAAAGTGAGAGAGGAGAAAATTAAGAAGGAACAGAAACAGGAAAATTTTTTTGCAAGAAAAAGAGGAAGGAAAGCATCTAGGTGCCCAGAACAGTAACAAAAATCTCACCCTATAACTGAGTGAGAATTCCAAGATTAAATAGAGGAAGAAATAGAAAAAGAGCTTTTCATATATTCAGTCCAATGTGAACAGGAAGACAAATTATTTTTTTCACTTCCCCTTGCAACAGCTGTTATTTTCTTGAACTGTTAAGGTCTCCTTCACTTTTCTTAAGTCTAAACAAACCTAGTGTTTCCTGTCTTTCTGTATAAGTAATTACTTCTACTTTGTTCTGCAGTCCAAGTAGTCCTTTTTATTTTTAAATGTGAGATTGCCAAAACCACTTGTGACACAACTTCTTTAGTTTTCCCTCAAAAGACAGGATAAACTCCTCCCCTGGAAATTATTCACATCTTTGACCTACTGAGTCTTGAAGAAAATGTAAAGGTGAGATTAGGTTCAACATGTTCACTCTTACACAAACACTGGATTCATTTTTCTGAGCATTACATGGACAAATATATTTTGCATTTCCTTGTTGTAAGCCCTGCCTCTTGCCTTGAAGGGGAGATGGCAGGAAAGGACAGCCAAAGGACATTCATGGGGAAAAGGAGGTTCAACATCTCTGTTGAACACTTTTGCTCCCATTTTCTTGAGACCTCTCATGGTTTTTCTCAGAAAGATTCATTAAAACCAGAGTCTAGCTCAGTAATCAGGTAAATGTTTTCCTCACATTATATGCCAGGTATTAGTATTTCACAGAACAATTTTTGTCTACTTATTTACACCCCATGGTTCCTCAGCACTGAAGGTTTTGACACAAGCAGACTCAAACATTACTGTAATCCTGTAAACTTAATCCATTTTGTGTTATACTGAAGATTAATTGTATTATGTTTTAATCACAGCCAGGAAATGCATGTAAAATTAGATCCTGAAAAAGAGAGGCTTAAAATGTTCTCATATTCTTATCACTGCTTTAAAATACGTATTGTCAGGAGTCTGGATCCTACTCTAGGTATCACCTTCAGCACCTTGTGTGTGCCATCTTCCAATCAGCCACACCAGATTCTTAATGGATCACATCACTTAGCTGTATAGTGAGACTATACGTCCCAGTCACCCTTGAAGAGCACTTGAGATAGAGATTGGCACAGTTATAATAAAGAAAAATATATACCACAGCCCTAAAGAAAGAAGAGAAAGCAAAGACATGCTAATCCAAAGCCCATGTTTCACTTCTCTATGAAACTCTTCCAACTATTTCTAAGGACACACAAGTAGTCCTTATTCATAACACAGACTGACATGCAAGAACTTGTACTCAGATCAATACTGCTGAGTTCATACAAGCCCAGAGACAGTTTTTCATGATTACAAGAGTTGCTGAGATATTAAGGCTACAAAATAAAGTTTGGGGGTTATTTTTATCCTTTCCAAAGTATTTCTAAATTGTAAGGAAAAAAAATACAGCTGTTAATAAATGCTACAAAGCCTGTGATGGATACATTAAGAAAACCAAGAAACTTTGCAGTAATTTAATATCTGTCCAACTACTACAGAAAAATTACCTCTCTCTACTGGTATCCAATCAGGAGAATGGTAGCCTATACCTTCCTTCTGCACCTCTATTTTATATTCCTATATTTTTGGAGATAATTTGGATTTTCTCAATGGTTTATCACAATAATAGTTATCATTAACAGAAAAAAAAATACATGGTGTTGTCCTGGTTTGAGTGAGAACAGAACTATTTCATATTCGGCTTATAGCTGAGGGACCCGAAGGGTCTCTGGGCTCTTCTCTCCCCTCTTGGACTGCTTTGCCAGCTTTGCTTGGCTTGGCTCAGGTCCTCTTTTGGTTCCTTCCTCGGAGCACCCAAGGAGGACTCTGTCCATTCTGCCTTCTATCCGATCTGTGTGTTCCTGAACCTGGTACCAGAATCCAGCTCCTGAACACAGCTCCCGGCTGCTGCAGGGCCCAGGCTGGGACTGCCCCGGTGCTGCTCCACAGCATCAGTGGTGATGGTGATGGAATTGCCATCAGGGGGGTTGGGTTCAATACTGTTTTTGTATAGATTTGCATATATTCCATTTTTATGATTATTAATTTCATTTATTAAAGCTGTTCTAGTTTCCTTTTCTAATGGCTAAATCTCTCTCCCTTATTCCTTTTCTCTTTCCCCCTTGGAGTGGGAGGGGAGGTTAACAGAGAGAGTCTGTTATAGGTCTAAGGGGCCATGCTAGCCCTAAACCGTGACAGATTTATTAACTATGAAAAGTGTGGTTTTGTTGTCAATTGGATAGGTCAGATTCTGTGTTAGTCTTCAAACAGAGAAATGATACAAGATTTTTGATCAGCTCTTTGCAGGATTTTGCAAATTTTAACTCACATGAAAAGAAAGACCCTTATCTACATGGTTCTGCTGAAACACAGGGATCTGCCCTCATACTTCAGGTAACACATAAGGGCTATAAAGCCTCTTCCTATGCATGCCAGGTGCCAGTAATTATTGGAACAAGCTGAGAGATTTCAGCACAAGGAAAGAAGGAACTAGACCAGACCCAATCTGAAAAGGAAATCATTAACACAAGCACTTTCTGTAGGTGAGCATTTCATTCTGTGACTAGCTGAATTCTGACTCTTAAAATCAACACAGCAGAACAGGGGGTGTTGTGCTAACAACTCTGTTTACTTACGTTATAATCATGCTTATTCACATATGATTAATGACTAAGTATCTATACAGTGAATAAATAAAACCCAAGGACATACAGTACCAATAAGTATTCCTGCTTCATTGTTACCTTGGAGCCTAATGTACTTGGTACCAGTTTGATTCGATGATTTCTCTCAATTCTCCAAAACAGAACTATAATAATTTAGTTTACTGAACTGTTAGTTTTATTCTAGGAAAGCTGCTATTTTCATCTCTAAAGAGCTTGAAGACTTGTATCAAAATGTATTGCGGAGATTATGTGAGTATATGATCTGTTCTATGAAATCTTTCAAAGACTTACCTTGCTTTTGGGTTCTCACACAGGTTGGGACCCATTTCCGTGCACTGGTAGAAATTAATCTTAGGTGAAGTTAATTTATTTGTGATTTGGGCCTGATTTGGGGCTTAGTTTGAGTATATATGAAGTGTTTAAAATGAAGTTAAAGATATAAAGAATTATCAGTTCCTGTCACAAAATTTTAGACATTTCAAGACAAAATAAGCTATTTTATCTCTTTGTGAGACTGAGGGTTTTCTATATTTGCTCTTACACGTTACACAAGACACAACATTGCATACTACCACCTAATTGTATTAAAAATAAAAATGTGAGTTGTTCAGAAGATACCAATTCATGGCACTAATTTCACAAGACAGTCTGTAACTGCATAAAGTAACTGAATAGCTTTATCATTTATAAAGATCTGGTTTTGTTCACAACGTGAAAAATATTTTACTTCAAAGAAATGGTACCTCTACAAAGACCATAACCCAGGAAAAGCTATCAATTATTGCTCCCTATAAATAAATTTTAGAACTATATTAAATGATTTCATTAGCACTCTTTAAGAAAATAGAAGTTCATAGTGCAATTTTAAACCTCCATTCTGAAAGCCACTGTAGTTACTACTTCATGACAGCAAAATGTGTAGTTGCTTTCTGCACTTAGCATACTGATAATTAAGTTCACTAAAGACTTTCATATTCTTTTAAATATTATTAATAGGAATAATGATTCATTCATCTCAAATTCTTTTTGCATGTGCATTCCCAGTAAATTTACAGCACACTATATATATATATATATTTTTTTTTTTTAAGAATAGTTTGGGTTGGAAGGTCATCTAGTCCAACCCCCCTGCAGAAAGCAGGGATATCTTTAACTAGATCAGGTTGCTTAGAGCCCTGTCCAACCTGACTTTGAATGTTTCCAGGAATGAGGCTTCTGCCATCTTTCTGGGCAACCATTTCTAAAGGATGATTATTTGTTTCCTTATTTTATTTAAAAGTATAATTGTATTAAT
This sequence comes from Todiramphus chloris collaris, assembly GCA_025345505.1. NCBI lineage: Eukaryota > Metazoa > Chordata > Aves > Coraciiformes > Alcedinidae > Todiramphus > Todiramphus chloris. The sequence goes on from JANVCC010000035.1 coordinate 2,596,866, forward strand.
TATTCTCATTAGTAAAGCTGCTGCTTTTTTTTTTTTTTTCCCCTAAAGTAATAGGTTTTGAATGATTTTTACTCATGTGTTTGGTTTTATGCAGTTTGGGATCTTGGGTTATTTACTTGATCAGTCAAGAACTGACAAGGGATTTTATTCTGTGTTTCTTATTTTCTCTTTTAATTATTATGTTATTAATCTACTCCTGATCATTAAAGGAAGACAGGAAGAATAATGCAATTTGACAAAGCTAATAAATCCATTTCAGCTGGAGAAGTCAGGAAGTTCAGTTTCTTCTACTGATTTATTATTTTACCAATTGTATTTAAATATTTGACATTGCATCTGCCTATAGCATGTTGCCAGATATTAATGGTAGTACATTATAAAATAGATTATAGAATAAATTCTTCTGCATTTAAGTCATTAAAATTGGTAATTAGGATGTTTGTAATAGTAATACAACAGTCTAATAGTATGATTTTTTAAAATCTACTAGAAAACATATTAATGCTTAACTGTGGGAGATGTTTACAATAGCTATTTCAGGCTTAATTTAGTGTAATCATTCTGCATTAGTCAGCCTTTAGGACTGCTCAAGCATAGAGGGAACTTAAGTTCCTAATTTTGATCTCTGAATTCACTAAAATATTCGAAAATAAATGGTGTGAATACCATCTTTCTATTCCCTCTGCTTCTAAACATATAAAGAAACACTGATTAGCTTTTTTTTTTCCTTTTTTTTTTTTTGTAATTGCAGAAGTAAGTGAGAAGAGAAACAAATCTAGACAACATGGTGCATATCAGTCTCAGGAAAGACATCAAAACCTGATTACATGCTATCTCTGAAAAGCATTGTGACAGATTCTCTGGTTGGGTAAATTTTTATTCTTTATTCCCATTTCCATGTGTTGTGGGATGGGAAGGGAGAGAAATTAGGACTTTGTACAAACTCATTCACCAGTTTCTAGCAAGTGGAGCAGAATTCCCTGTTGAGGCTTCCAGGCAGAATGAGGACATGTAGTGCAGAGCCCACTCAGACTTTCTCTCCTGGATATCTGCTGGTTCCTCAAGATAAAGTCTATCACGGAGCCGTGGCAGCTTTCTCAGATGAGGCCCTGCAACAAAAAAGCAGGAAAACCACTCTATCAAATCACGAGGAAGAAAGTAGGTCTTAGGACTGACTGGTGAGGCTATCAGTTTGATTTATTTTCTACTCTTCTTAAACACAAGCTTAGATTGAGAACAAGTTTTAAAAGCACACTTTATACTTAGAGATATTTTTCAAAACATCAATATACCATTAATTCAGAAGAATAAGAAAAATGAAAAAAAGAATTGGAAATATTATTGGGTGTTGGACTTGATGAGCTCCGGAAGTCCCTTCCAATCCCTACCATTCTATGATACTATTACTTTCACAATTTACTTAGTTCCCTAACATTATCTCCTTTATATTTTGTGTTGTCCATATTAGTAATTACATATGAACCACTGAATAGGATGGAGTGCCCCAAGATCAAGAATGAAATGTACAAAATGTTAACAGCAGCAGTTCTGCCAGATTCAGCAATGCAGGGAGACATTGTCAAAGATTACATACAAAAAATGGTTCCTCATGGAACCACACAGGTAAAACTACCAGAAATTAGATAAGATGACATCTGCGACCTCTCTAAAACACATATACAGGGAAAAATAGGGGCCTTTGGAGAAAAAAATGTCTACGTTTAAAAATACCCCTTCTGTATCATATATTATTCACATGAAGGGTAACACATACAATAAACTCACAGTAAGTCAAAATACTCCTGAATTTCTTATTTAATAATGTTGCACACAAAGGATATCTTGGCAAGAGTATAGCTAGCTTGTAGCAAGTAGTTAGCTAATAAAGCAAGCATTTTATTTTAGTTGACTTTCCCTATAGGAAACATTCAGACTAAGGAGTCTGACTTTGATTGTTTGTTATCAGCAGAATGACTTATTGAACAAATATTATTACAAGGTTGTTCATACTTTAGATTGCTTTTTGCATCACAAGGCTGAATTGCCTGAACTTTACACCTCTTAATTTGATAAAAGCAGCCTCAGTTTTTACTGATATTTTTCCTGAATTGCTTATAGCTTTGGTCAGGAAAAGCTGTAACTTCCTTGCTGTCACTCAGAAGGTAGAGGGCAAGTATCATTTTTCAGACTTATTACAAATTTTACAGCCCCTTTCCAATCTTTTTACTGTTTTGATTCATTCCACTAACACCACACAAACCTGTTGCATCTGCACAGCTGTTTTGGAATCAGTTCCTTTCAAAAAAAGTTAAATCCACATGTGCAAACACACAGATAGATATATATACTATGGTCTGCCTGGACCACCTCTGTGGAAATAGATTTGTGTTTTTGTAGATTAAAGTACCTTGACATCAGAAAGAGAATTAAAACTCCTAAAGTAAAAAAAAAAATCACTGAATCATCACTGAAAATTTGTTTGCCTTCCCTTCTTGTGCTTGGATACTTTTGGGGAAAAAAGCAAATTGTTGTTGATTTTCTTCCTTCTGAATAATAGGTATCCTTTTCATTAGGATGCTGCAGAAGAAAGACAGTATGAGGACTATTTCGCATACAGCATCTGGTATAAACTGACACATAAAAAGGCCAAACTGCTCTCAGAAATAACTTTCCTCAGCTGCTCTTCGAAGGTGTTTTCTTTCTAATGCAGAAAGCCATACCATGCTGAATACCAGGCCTGCAAAGAGTACCCCAGCAAAAGAGTGCGTGTGTGATAACGGGTTCTGGAATGAGACATCAAAATTGAAACAGTTCTTTAAATTTCTTCATGTTCTTTCAGTGATCATACCAGCCGTTTCTTTCCTGGTTTCTTCAGAAAATTTGTCTGCATTTCTGTTTATTTGTCCATTCTTCTGTCTCTACCAGTAACTCTGAACTTGATAGTGAATTTCTATCGTATTTGGCAGAGAAATGGCAATCTCTTCTGAAGTTCTGTGAAAACACTGCTCAGTGGAGGTGAAGGAACCAAATTCTTTTTCCAGTTAAAAAAATACAACAGATTAAACTCAGCAGTCTCTTATTCAATTGGCCTAGCATTAGCCAAGCAGTGCATGTATAGTCTGGACTCAGTCACAGAACAAATCATCTTTCACTTAGCCAGCGGTTGACTGGGAAAGGACCTGATGGATTATGAATGGAGATGGAGATTCAAGGAACAAGGAAATTAACTGCTGCTGTTGTGGCTGAAGGAAAAAAGTAGGAATACAGAGTCAAAAGTATTAGGAAGAAATCAGTTGTTAGTAGGTGCAGTGCTCACAGAGCAATGTTTATCACAAAACAATGTATTGCAAACCAATACACCACCCTAATATCCACAAAATCCACATTCTTGAACCCAAACTGAGTAACCAAATGTAACATTGTTTGGCCAGCAAAACACCTATGTTTGCACTTGTGAGGATGGATATCTTTGAGTGCAGACAACTTTAAGGAAAAGTTTAGTGCCACTGTATCCTGCCCACTGTACCTAATGAATATCAAGCCAGTCTGGAAAGAGCCACAGAAGATTGCATGGGTTTTCATAAGATTCATTATGAATATCGTGGGAATATGCAGTCTATTAGTAATGAGGATATTTGAAGGCTATCTGGGTAAAAGAGGAGTTAGGTGATAAGCTAAGTTTAAACATCACCTTTTGTAAAACAAAGCTTAACTGACATTGACAAAGTTACTTGCACCAAGGACTAACCCATATTTCTTTATGCTTTTTTAGATCCTTAAGGCAATCCCCTCCTTTTATTTTTTTTTTTAATGAATTAATATATTTACCATGAGATGAATAATGAGATGGGCTGGCTGCACTAACTCTGATCTGTCTGGTTCCAGACGCTTAGCAGTTGAACTCTGCAGTTTCAATATATACTAATGTCCCTTTGGAATGGTGTAAGAGCATTCAGATACTGATGAAAGAGTGAACACCTTATTCACTATGGGACCCGCCCTAGATTATTTTAAATAAAACCCATTTAGGGAGGGAACCTATTTAATGTGATTGATTTATGACTGGTAAAGTTAGCTGTCTGGCTGTAGGTTCCATATAAATGTTACAGTTAGGTTCAATGTCCATAAACAACAACTTTATTTTCTGTGCACATATCAAAGTTTGTCACTCCTAATAATGATACCTTGCCTTTTGGGAAGTGAAAGTGCATAAATAAATTGCACATGAAGTTCAGAGAGGTTTTATAATGACAATGTACAAAATTCTTACCAGAGTGATAACTCAAATAGTCACATTATGTACAGTGGACACCAGTGACAACTGAGACAAAGGTCTGATCCTGAAATAAGTTTTAAATTCTTCAAACTATATGTCTGAATTGGTGTACACCCTACAGGACTGACCCCCAGAGCACAATGCAAGTTTCTATATCACTCAAACCTATATTGCTGAGACCAGTTAGTGTTTGATAATGTTTACTTGTTTTTAAAATGTTTTTGGAGAAATTCCTGTTGATTTTGGGCTTTGAAAAAAAATTGCAGAATGATTACATTGAATAGAGGGTTGGTAGGTCATCTAGCCCATCCTCCTTAACAAAACAGGATCAACACTGAATTCAGATCAAGGAGGTTAGAGATTTGCCCAGTTCAATTTCTAAAATCTCTGAGGATGGAGACTCCAAAATCTCTTCAGGCAGCTTCTGCTGGTTGTCCTTACAGTAAAAAAATGTCTTCTTCACATACAGACAGAAAGTTCCCTGCTTTGTTTTATAATCATTGTCTTTCACTCTTCATGCATCTCAGTACACAGCCTGGCTCCATGCTCTTCCTGCCCTTTCTGCAGGTACTACAAAGCAGCTGCTGGGTCCCTCCAAAGTCCAATTCCCTTAGTTTCTCCTCACAGGGCAAATGCACCAGCCTTTTAACCACCTGAGAGATCCTCCACTGTACATCAACAAGCTCTCTTTACTTTCATCAGCAAGATGTAAAACAGTTTTGGTCTCTAAGAGCACAAGCCAAAGTCCTCTGAAATCAATAAAAAGACCTCCATAGACGCTAACCATGAGATCTGGATAAGTCCTAGTCCTAAGAATGTTAAGTCATCTAAAAATGTCCCTCCTCTTCTTAACTTTCAAAAAGATTTCTGCTACTTCTGAATCAGTTTTGTTTTACTTGTGTGGGTCGATTGAAGACCACTGTATTTAGAGAAATGATTTTCTGTGAACATACTCCTAAAGCTTCCTCTGACACCAAGACAACCACAACACAACTTTCACTGCTGAGGATTTAGCTTTACCACGAAGTGTAATTTCTGCTCACAGCAAACAGTAACATGATGTTTATTTTAAGTGTGAAATTCAGGATTACAAAGTTGATGGGAGCATGAATCTTAGATCTTTTATTAGCCCTTGTCTTGCCATCTTCCTGACTTTAGCAGTTTTGTATTTCAGCACCTATGTCAATTAGGTTTTTTGTACTCCAGCGAACCTCTGAATCACTTTTAGTGGAAGAAGGCAGACACAGAACATACTTGAGTTTAGTCTGGAGAGAGAAAGATGTCTTGAATTTTAGTACTGAGTATACAGTAGCTGATTACAGATAAATAATTAAAATGGGACTTTCCTACAGAGGATAATTTAAGTACGTTAAACTCAAAGTCAGAGAAAGCAATAAGGGCCTGGTCTGCCTTCCTTCTAGACAATGAAAATAGTCCCTTACTCTTTAATATAAGCTGGAGTAGGTCTTAAAATAGCTTAATGATTAAGGACATACAGCAGAATTTCCATATTTTAGTAGATTTTCCTCTTTTAAAAAGTGTCACTGATAAAGCCAGTTTCAGCAGACTAAAGCTGAATTAACATTTAGAGTTCTAACCAGAAACATTTAACTTTGAAAGAGCCTACTTTTTACAAATCAGAGAAACTTATTCAGTCTGTAGATAAAAGGCTGGAATTTCATTTTTAACATTATAAATTATATCCTAGAAGTGCTGAATTACAATTTAACAATAATAACTTCAGTTGTCAAACTATTTCTTAAGAAAGGGTAAGATGATATTAGTGCAATCCTAGTGTACTCTCCTCACTTTAAGCCACTGTTCTGCTCACGCTGTTCTCCTTAATTCTTTTGTCTTTACTCTATATCAATCTAGTGCTCAAGGTGCACAACATGCACACAGTTTACTGTGGCATCAGTACATCAGTTTGGTTTGTTTTTTTTTTTTTACACTGTTTCTACCTAGGGTGGCTTCTGATAAAAGCATAGATTGCATTCCACTCATCTCCCTTATTTTTTAAAGATGGTCATCACAGTGATTCTTGATGCTCCATCTCATAGCAGTTGCCACCTCGTGTTTCCTGGTTTGCAGAGGAAGCTGTAGTGATTCTGCAGGTTTTTATTCACTTTGATTTATGATATGCTCTCTGGTCCTGTAAAATGTTTTCAACTAATCTTCAGGAGTTTATTGTAATGTGATTGCTGCCTCAAAGCTGTAGGAATCTGATGATAGTACCAGTGCTGTAGCTTTCCTAGTAATTCATCCTCACTGATGGGGAGCTATTGTTTGGATTACTGAAAACCCTGTTGGACATTTCATTCACTGGAGGGTGTTTAAAGGTGTATTTCTTTTCTATGATAGGTAGATTTTTTTCTTTCACATAAATTTCACTTGATGTTCAGGATCTTCTGGTAGGTATTTGGAAGAATTAAATGTATTTTTAAAAATAAAGTAAGAAAAATGTCAACGGGGGAATGATTTAGCATCCCTGTAGTGACCGTGTTAGGGCAGAATGAAGAAAAGTCACAAGATTTTGCTGTTGATTTCCCTATGGTTTTCAGAGTTTAGAGGAGAAAAAGATGTGTAAGCAAAACAGAAATGGTCATAATCTCAACAGTCCAATAGTCCCTCGCCAGGTTCTTTAGATATTCTACCCACAGAGTTTTTAATATATAATATAAAATTTACTTATTTGAAGCTAAGTGATTTTACACAGGATTCTCAATCTAGCAGAGTAATACAAAAGGTATAAAAAAATACAGTACAAATGTAATACTGATAAGATCCGCATTACTGGTCTCTATACTGTGCTCATTGTTACAATGCTGGGCATCCACAGTCATCTGGAGGGAACATGTGGGTTGAAGCCAGGTCAAGCCCATTGTTCTCTTCCAAACTATTTTGCTAGTTGTTTAGTACTTGTACTTTGTGTTGATCTGAGACATGTATTCATTCTCCTCATCATGGTCTGTCTAACTCAGGGAGACATACACACCCTTTTAATGAACTCTGGCATAAACATTTACATCACCAGTTCTACACCCAGCTGTTGATAGCTATTCATCTAAATCAAGTGCCACACTTTTTGTCCTCTTTGTCTTGAGATAAAATCAGCTTTCTTCGCAACACCCGTGGGCAGTTGCATCTTGCATTATTCCCTGTGCTTCATGCACCTACTACCTCACCCAGCTCCTCTGAGCCTTCTTCCATTATAGGGGTTTATTGGGCAGTTGCAGCTGACTTCAGTGGAAATGAAGTGAAACAGCAGTACGTGTAACTACACTCAGGTATTCAATCAACCCTAAAAATTCCCTGCTTCAAAATAGGGCAGTAGAAATTCTCTAAGCAAAGATAATGGAAAGGTGCAAGCTATTCCCATGTAGTTGCCTGCTCCCTGATCAAAATTGAATCTGTTGTAATTTTATTCAGTTACTAAATGTGTCTACTGCTCTGCTCCCTCACTTTGTGCAGTGATGAACACTGCTGCTATGTATGCATTTCCTAGGCCCATTTAGACATGTAAACCCTGTATAATCTGTGGGGGAAACCTGATTTTGCAGCCTGGCCCCGAGGTTCTGAAATCAGAGCCCCTGCTTTCCCAATGTGAGTGTTGTTTTGACATATTTCCTCATTTTATTGAGGAATGTAGAGCAAAAGAATGGTGTAACCACAGATGCTTCTAAAATACAACAAGATCCTAACAGATTCTTGCAAAACAAAATGCCTGCCACAACCTTCAGGTTTATGTCTCAGTACAGGTTACTATAAGCATTCAGTCTTGCTCAACAACTTAAAACTACACTATCTCTTTCATAGAATCATAGAGTCATAGAATAGTAGAGGTTGAAAGGGACTTCTAGAGATCATCAAGTCTAACCACCCTGCCAAAGCAGGATTGCCTAGGGCAGGCCATACAAGAATGCATCCAGGCAGATTTTGAAAGTCCCCAGAGAAGGAGACCACAGCCTCTCTGGGCAGCCTGTTTCAGTGCTCTATCACCTTCACAGTAAAGAAGTTTCTCTTCATGCTTTCACTCTCCCCATAAATGTACACCAAAAGGCATCAGAGCAGTTGCTTGCTCAGAAAAGCAACCTCTTGGACTTCTGCATTGCTTTTGAAACAATTTTCTTTCCTTCTCACCTGGTGTGTAGCATCTTGCCTCCATAGGACAGCAGTGCCACCTACCATCGCAGCACTAAGGTTCTGTCCTCTGTTGCAAGTGTACGGATTGTCCACATAGGATTTACTTGAGAAGCAGAGAGAGAGCTGTAGTGCCCAAGACTCAATCCCCGTCTCCACTGAACTGTCTACCAATAAATTTCCTTGGCTTTGCCCTTCACAGTAAATACCACACAGCAATCTCAAATTATTTGAAACTGGGCAAAAAAAAAAGAAAAAGGCTACAACACACAACAAGTGGTAGAGTATTGCTGTGTAATCACACTGACTTCAGACCCAGAATTACCAAATTCAGCTCCAAAGGTTTAGCCCAGACCTGCTTGTGCCCGTATTTCAAAACACCAATGATAACAAGTGGAGTAAGTCTAGGAAGTAATAAACTTCAGAAGATTTGCAAATAAAGTGCATAAAGTGAACAAGGAATGCTTCTGCGGGCTAGTCGAAGACTGAAAACTATGAAAGAGGTTACAGAATAAAACTGACGTAGATTGTGATGGGACAAATCTTCCTAAAGGTTAGACTGTGTAAATACCACAAAGCAGCAAAGTACTTTCTTCAAGGTACACAACACTGCAGAAATAACTGAGCTATACCAGCAGTAAGACATACCTAGAAATTCCTTCCAAAGATCCTGATAGCGTGTACACTGTAAATCCTAGATCTCAATTCAGACAACTGTTCTGTATTGGCAGAATGTTGGATTTGCTGAGAAAGCACTCTCAAAATCCAAATATGAAAATCTTCATCAAAAATAACACTCTGGGACAAATGCCTTCTGTGGGCTGGAAGACAAATCCAAGTACAATGTGTACACTATAAGAAAATTTTCATTACACTTTAATTTGCTTAAAAACAAAGAAAAGGATTAGAGTTCATTCTTTTTTGTATTAAAAAAAAATATTTTACTCTGTCATGTAATAGTTTTTACTTGAACCTTCATATTTAATTTGGTTCTACTTAAAAGCATTTTGTTTTTAACTAGATCCTGTTTAGGAGATAGGCATCTACAAGATCAGGTTTAATCTACTGATGGTGAGCCTCCAATAATGAGACAGTGTCTGCTTTAGAAAAAGAAGTCTTCAGCACCTCTGCTGAACCAAGGGAGAATTGATTACATTCAAAAATCCATTATTTTAACTGAAAGATACAAGGGCTGTGTTGAGATTTTGGTCAGAAATTTACAAGACTAAAAATATGTATATTTGAAACTGGTTTTTATATGATCAATCCTTCCATTATATTTTTGCAAATATGCATTCATACAGAGCCCTTTTTTCTGTTTTGACTGTTGCATGAATAAAGATATATGCTTGCCTCCATTCTGAGAGGTGATATCTATTTCAAAAATACTTTTAATCATTTTTCATTCCTTAAACACACCCTTAAAGCATTCATTAAGTTAGTCACTTATTTCTGATTTTAATTCAAGTATCATAAATGCTGAGAAGATCAGTGACTCAGTGGTTCATTTTGTGACACCACAAACCAGAATGTGTGAAAGGAAATACTTTGAGATAACTAATGTTCACAGGAATTGAACCTGTTCAAGACTGATGCAGAGATGAAGAGCCAGTGCTGGTATTTAATCTAGATTTGAATAAATAATGCACACATCCTACATTTCCTCTCCACCCCACTGCCACCATCCTGACCAGCAAGGGCTGTGACAGGTTCAGAGAGCACTTAAACTGAATGCCAGATATGCTTATGCTTTATGCCTTTGGTTTGAAGTGCAGGCTCAAAGTCTTTGAATTTCATATCAGTACTTGCATCTGTTTGCAGTATACTATTCTTTATTGCTATTCACATCAATTTTTTTTCTATTTTGGCAACCCTAGCATAATACTTGATGATGTGTTGGTTTGGGATTTATTTTAGTTTTCCTCTCAAGACTGATGATCTTTTTATGTCTCAGACATTTTAGGAAGTATGAATTACAGAGCCAGAAAGCCAAATTCACTTTTTCCTAACTCATAGCATATATCAACATACACTTTTGATTGTGCATTCTATCAGTGTATTCTAGTACTTCTCTTCCCATAGTGATTTTGTTTATTAGTAAGCTTTGGGGTGGTATGTCCAGCTGACCAGACACAGAGCTTGAGCATTTCTGTCTCCTGAGCTGCAGAGAATTATGACTGAACTAAGGTCAGCATTATCTGACATGCTAGCAAGGGGAGTGGAAATAGAGCCTCAGGTACCATCTGGACAAACAGCACTTGAACTCTGTGCTGCTGCAAATGGCACATCCCTAGAAAACTTCTGGTGAACAACATTTGAAGTATGTGTATTGTCAGTAACTAGGATGTCATAAGGATATCAGCTCTCAATTTCTGAGGCCGCTATCTGCAGAGCCCTACTCTAGAGATACGTTAAGTGAAAAGTGAGGCCCAGGGTTCACAGACAATTCCCACACAAACAAAAGAAGATGGGGTGAAGCACATTTTAAGGATGAGTCTCTAATTCATTTTAGATACAACAATACATATCTACCCACAAATATTGACATGGTCTTATTGTCATCTTTACGGACAGTATTTATTTTCATATCTCCAAAAGAATTTTTTTTTTCTTCTTTCTCATTATTTTTATGATAGTTTCAATGAGTAAAAAGGCACTATGTATTTTATGGTCAGTTGTAAAAGTAGGACATTGTCTTTAAACAATGAACAAACTGCAGAAGAATATTTGTTTACTGATGAATACTTCCTTTGTTGTCTAAAGGCATGTTGCCCTATTAGTACGTTTTAAAGTAACTTCTTTAAAAATTTGACCATACATTTTTCTCCTTTCTTATACACTGACAATTTGTTATGCCTACCTTTACTTGTAATGATCAAACAAGTAATGATCAAACAAGTAATGATCAAACATGTCAAAAAAAGGTGGTTTTTTTTCTTATTAAAAATATCAACTTCTTGTTTGGTGTTTTTAATCCCTTTGCTAAAATTGCAATTCTAGGAAGCATGATGGGTATGTCATTACAGCAGAAGACACAACATACAAAAGGCTTTCAACTTTATGTAAGGGAGCAAAAAGACTAAATTGATTATGTCATCATTCTAACTCCTGATTCTAGGAAATATTAATAAAAATACCCTGTTTGTATTTATAAAATATATGCCATTTTTCCTTTAAATGTAAATTTCAAGTTAACAGTGACATTTTAATGAAATGTATTGAGAGACCAGGAATATTCATAACATATAGCCTTTATACTTGATACTTCTGGAAAAGCAGGCAGAATCCTCAGAGGAACTGACCAGGACAACCTGGTGACAGACCTAAGTAGCTTTCTACCCGTTATTTTCTTCTGTACATGTATGGATCCTTGATTCTATCAAAATGAGTACATCAGTTCTGTTTATAATTCACAGATGCTTAAAAAGAATAAGAAAAAATGCACAAAATAAAGTATCACTGAGAATGAATTGACAGTAATTTTATCAGTTATAAAGCAACTAGAAAAATGGTGTTGCCTTCTACATTGTATATCAAAAAGTTATCTCATACTTATCAGTAACATCATTTCTTTAAAAAATCAGTAGATTTATAAGCAACCTATGTATCTCATTCATCATTTTCCCACTAGTCCTTTCAAATTAGAAATACCCTGGAAACAAATATTGAAGACTGTCAGGGATATCACAGATTAACTTTGAAATATAAAATAATATTTTCAGAAAAATGTTGGGAAAGAGACTGACACAAAAATGTGGTTACATTTTAATGAAAAAAAAAATCCAAAAGAGTATTACATTTTAAAAAATGTTGAGGCCTACCTCTTGCTAGGGACAACTTCCTCAAATATGGTCTGTCTTCCTAGGGTTTACTGCTAGTTTAAATTCTCTTGCATAAATTCAAAACCTTGCGTCCTCTTTGCCATAAAACAAAGATAATTTAATGTTATGACTGTTGGTTTTCAACAGAATTACATATGCAGTGTCATAGATATAAAACATGTCAATTAAAGGCTTCCTTCTCCTTTAGCAGATACAAGGAACAATATTTCCTGCTCCAGATTTTAACCCTGTTATGGATGCCCAGTTGCTAGGAGGAGCCCTACAGGGAATTAGTGAGTATCTCAATCAATTCTAACACATCTTTTTTTTTCAGAAAGCTCTGATAAAATAACAAGCATTATGCCCATAAAATGCCCTGGTTTGAGCTAGAACAGAGCCAGTTCTACATTTAGTGATTTAACTTTTCAGCTCAGTCTCTTCCAAGTGACTGCACTTTCCAAAGTTAACAGCATATTTCTGCAGACAGTGTCTGTTTCTAGCAGTGCTAATCCTTGACGTTTAGAGTTATTTCCAAGGACTGGTGTGAAGAAACGCTCTTGCTTATACTTGCTCCTATAGAAACCAAGGCCACTGCTAAATCCTGTGTACCACATTGGAGTGCTGAAAGTGAAAGGGTTGTAAGTAAAAAGGTCGCACTTGCAGGGTGGATCTGACAGGACAGGTGACCCTAACCTGACCAAGAAAATATTGCATTCCATTTACGTCATACTTAGTATAAAGCTGAGGGACCACAAATGTCAAGCCCTTTTCTTCTATGGCCAGCATCCGAGAAGGACTCTGCCTTTGATCTCAAACCAAGTTCCTGAATCCAGTTCCTGAATCCAGTTCCCGAATCCAGTTCCCAAATCCAGTTCCCATCTACTACTGAGTTCAGCCTGTACTCTTCAGGAGTTTGATATTGTTTTCATATATATTTGTATATATTTAATTATTCCCTTATTAGTATTATCTTTTTCTTCTTACCATTTCATTAAAGTTCTTTTAGGTTTGGTTTGGTTTGGTTTGGTTTTTACTTTCCATCCCATAAGGTCTCTCTTACTCCCTTTCCCTTCTCCTTCTGGGAATGGAGAGGGGTTAATAGGGAGCATCTGTAATTCATTTAGTGGACAAACCAGCCTCAACCTGTCACATAAAATTAAAAGTGTCACCACTTAAAAAAAAATTCTTCAAGGTATCACAATGAGATACACTGGCAATGTCCAAATAAATCATGTATCTGCATTTACAGGAACTAAGAGGTGATTAAGGTTAATCTAAAATCTATACCAACAAATACAGTAACAAATGCTTGAGAAAATAAGAAAACAGAATTCTGTGTTATGTCACTACAAGGAAGGCCAACACAGGAAAGGTTTTTAATTGTAGCTTCAACAATTGACTAATAATAGAGGCCGTTAAGTCTTCTAATCAGTCATCACAAAATAAAAACAAGTATTTATTATCTTTCACTCAGGAGCAATTTTTGCTTACAGTCTATGTAAGCAAATTTTTTGTTCACCAAAGCATTTTTCTCTCTTCATATTGTTGTGTTTTCCTGTTGAACATTGTTGGTATTGCTAAGAGTAAGAATATTGATTTTTTTGGGGGGGGGGGGGGTTGTTTGTTTGTTTTTTGTTTTTTTTTTTTTTGGTTTTTTTTTTTAGTATCTGAAACATTTTCCTCACATTAAAATTGTTTTCTGTTTCAGAACTTTTATATCCCTTGGGCCTTTCACAAGGTTTTACAGCACCAAATCTTGCATTCTGTTATCAGTTTCTTTAATGTGAATGTGAGGAGACTCAGATTTAATGTCAAATGAACCACAAGGAGTATTGTTGATCATGGGGAATCTGAAGTATCTTTTTGATTAAGGTGGCTACAGATGGAAAGTTTTAAACATTTTCCTAAACTTCAAACAGTACTTTTTAATGCAATGTTGCTAACATGATAATGCAGAGATGATTCTCTTCATTTAATACTGTAAATACAAGTGCATAAACCTTACTTTTAATGTACCTATAAAAGTACACAGAACAAAATTCTGATTTCAAAGACAACTGACAAAATAAAAGGTTCAGCTTCAGAGGAGTTTAAGTCTCTGTGGTCTTTACAGACATTGACACTCTGATTGCACATGACATTCATTCTCGTGAGAAGGTTCAGTCACATATATTGTCCCACTGATACCAGAGGTATTACAGAAATTGATAAATGTCATTAAAATGCTCAGTAATCTGAAATTACTAAAAGACAATTTTTGAGATGGGAAAAAATATTAAAATTATAAAATAATTTTCAGAATATGTTAATCATTATCTTCCTTTTCATAAGCAGTAAATACTGATTCATCACAGAGAATTACCAGTATGCTCGAGCAATCAAACAGAAGATCATAGGTAACCTTCAACAAAATGCCCATATTCTATTTTTTTTTAAACTTTGTAACTTATTTTATATAGTTCCTCTGAAAATATATATCTTCTGGTTTTTCAACAAATGATCTGACCACAATTTGTCATCCTTATAAAAGAGATCCTTAATCCTCAAATGACAATTTAATCAATACCAATAGGGCATACAGTATGACTTCCCAGGCTTAGCCACAAATTCTCCTAGTGTGCCTAGTTCTGAATAGATGAAAGCCTCTATCTGTTTTATTGATGCTTTCAAATCCATTGAGCTTGAGAGATACGGTGATGTATCTGATAATGACAGACTAGTACAATTTTTGCTGGTATTACACCAGTAAGCAAAAGATACATAAGCACAGTAAATATAACTGACGTCGGTAAATACCTGCAAGACACTAAATAATTGACCTCTTTTTATCCAAGAAATTAGATTAATAATCTCAAACAAAACACGAACAATCGCAAATGCAAGTAAATAACAACACCTTGTTCATCTCGACTCTTGTGTCGTGTTTCCTTTTGCAGGTTGTGAAAAAGATGTGTTGATTGACATCCTAACACAGCGTTGCAATTCACAGCGGCTTCTGATCGCCGAGGCGTACAGAGACATGTACGGCAGGGTATGACAGAGCTATTCTGTACTTGTGGTACTTCTCTCTCTCCTCTCTCCAGTGCAGTTGGTTAGCCTTTCTCTCAGGTCAGTCACTGGAACCAAAAGCCTGTCAGACAGATAGCTGGAACCAACTGATTGGTGCACAACTTCACCCATGTAATGACAATTTCTCTTTTTTTCTTTTTTTTTTCTGTTTTTTTTTTTTTTTTTTTTTTCTTTTTTTTTTTTTTTTTTTTTTTTTTTTTTTCCTATATTTTTGGAAAAAAGCTTCAGGATCATCAAATCCAACTTTCTACCCACCACCTCCATGACCACTATAGACCATGTCCTGAAGCACCTCATCTACATGTTTTTTGAACACGTCCAGGGATAGTGAATCCACCGCTTCCCTGGGCAGCCTGCTCCAATGCCTTTCAGTAAAGAAGTTCTTTCTAATATCTAATCTGAACTTCTGCTGGCACAACTTGTGGCCATTCCTCTTGTCCTGTCAGTAGTTACTAGGGAAAGGAGGCCAACACCAGCCTCACTTCAACCTCCTTTCAGGTAGCTGTAGAGACCACTAAGGTTTCCTCTCAGCCTCCTCTTTAGCCTTCAGACTAAAGAAGAAGATATGCTTCCTCTGTACTTTTGTGTCTTTCTGCATATTTTTTTCCAGGTTTTTGGAATTCATAATAAAATAGAATGGTATTTTGGTTGAAACACCAAAGAAAAACACCATACCAATAATTACAGGTAGTTGTATCTTACTGACACACTTGATTAATGTTCTTATCTCAAGCTTTGACATTCTCAGACCTCATATCATGTAATCCCATCCATACACTAAGCACAATACTCATCTGAGCTGCTTAATGTTAGATTTATGAACCTTTGAAAGGTGTTTCAAAAATTTTAAAATGTGCAAAGCTTTTTTTTTTTAAGTGTATTTTATCCATATTTACTGCATATAAGAAGGTAATTTTTGTTATACAAGTTCTTAAATGTACAGAGAGAGACACACTCTATTTCCAGATATACTACTGCTAACCAAATGACTATGAGAAAGTCACGATGCCTACATTTCCTTGGTTACTCCAGTTATATAGAGGTGAAAATAATAGCAGCATCTTTTGTAAAATCCCTGTGAAATCTAGTGATGGAAAGTGCTGTATGAAACTAGATGGTATTGGACAGCTAATGAAAAATACTGTGATAAAAAGGACCAAACATGCCCTTCCCCTAATAGAAGCTAGTCAAATATTTTAAACAAAATCCAGTTTTCTTCTTTTCCTGAAGCCTGAAAAACTAACGGCTCACTGGAAAATGCCTTGAAGGTTCAGCGTATGCTTGCCACTGAATTAATCAGAATGAATGAGGACAGCACATCTTCAGATATCCTACCACCCAGCCATCAGCCTTCATTGCAATTACCTAGAAATGATTCATTCAGAAATTTCACATTAACTGCTGATGTGGTAGTCTGTTACACCACCAGTTTTTGAACCAGAACAGTGTATTTTCCTAGCAGTTTTCCAAAGACAGCCTTTGTGCCACCTGTACACCAAAATACCTCACAACCATTGACTTCTAAACATGCTGCAGCTTCCCCCTTACTCTCCTAGAATTAGGGGAAAGAGAAGAGCTGCATTTAATCAGTGTAGTGGGTTGATTTTGTGTTGTTACTCACCTATAGAAGATCACTGGCTTTATCTGGACTGTTTAAAAAAAAAAAAAAAATCAAACACAGTATTTGTGATATTTTAGATGCAGCCTTGAATAGATGTGTATGATTTAAATAGACCATAAAAGAGCAATAACTGAATCACAGGTATCCTTACCTTAGAAAGACTGTGACAATTATTGAAATTAGTGGATCTTAATATTAAAAGGGTTTTTTTCTGTTATAAGGTATTTATTAGGTTATCAATGCTATTACACATGTGAACCATGCAAATTCAGTGTTTATCCATGCAGCATTTCTCACCAAATTTTAGTTTTACTGAAACTAAAGCATGTAAGGCTACCCAAAGTGCTTGTGATAGTAAAGCACCCAAGCCCATTCTTTTCAAGACTTAATTTATCTCTTTAATCACTGGACAGTGCTCCTTCTACAACCCATCCATAGCAGCTGGCTGGTATTTTGTAACTTTTTTTTTCTCTAGAGTGTTTCAGCTGAGCACATCATTTTAACAACAGAAAACATTTAAAAGGTCCATATCATTTTTTATCTTTAATTTATGCCCTCTGATACATGAAGATGATTGAGAGGTACCACTAATGATAATTTAATAAAGAATTGCCAAACATCCTTCAGGAATGGAGTTATGATTTGTCATATCTAGTATTCATAGAGAACAATTATTGACTTGCTCACCATTGATCTATTCAGATTTTCTTTTAAAATCCCAAATTAAAATATAAACAAACAAATCCCTAAGAAAACTTATCATCTTTAAATTTATACCTCTGACAGACATATTCAGTCAACCTGAAGTGCTAGAAACCCAGTGACCAGAGACCTAAAGATCTAGAACTAAAAAAATACAACGAAAACCTCAGATGTCATTTTTAAGAATTTCAACCTCTAAAACTATAAATAATAATGGAAGGGAAAAACAAGCTAACTATTTTTATATTCCAGCAATGGGTTACAGAAAATTCTGAAACTCATGGAACATTTTGCATATACACCCACAATTTTAATGTATATGAATTCGCTAAGCACTGGGTATACTTTGTAGCGCAAGATGTATCAAGATATACTGGACAGGGTTTTTTTTTTTAAATCTTCTACCATATAGAAACAGGGGTCAGTCCAAATTTGATCTAATCTAGTTCAGAGATGATTTGGGAATGCTCTTTTATTTTTTTGTCTTGCCTGTGACAGCAAACATACGGAAATGGCTGATCTGGTTAGTGCTCCATGCAGTTTATTTGATTGATCACTCAAAAGTTTAACATCTCAGGCAGCAATTGCCAGACAGTATGGGATGTGTCATGTTCTGAACTGCTGCAGTTTATGATTCAGAGGATAGTTTAACACAACATCACTGATGGCATTTCACTGGTTGTATACAGATTGTATTAATGCATACATTGCATTGGCCAAATGTGCCATTCAGCAGTCCTAGCTTATGACTGGTAAACTGCAGGACAGAGAGCTAAAGCAATAAAAATTTTAGTCTTCTCAGTTTAATCTATGGTAAATGTATCAATCCAGTCCTCCACCTGCTTAATTTCAGTTCAATTTGTTCAACATTGTAACCACGACGTCCATTCATTTCACAAATTTAAAGTGTGACACATTAGAATGAGAAATATATTATTTCTTAAAAAAGTAAAAGAAAACCCTGAACTTGCTGCATGATTCAGACATACAGATTAGCTTTAAGATTCCTTCTTAAAGGAATTTAGGCCTTTGATGATTTCTTATAGCAGAGACAATTAGGAAATATTAATAATGACAACTTAGAGCTGTCTTTTCTTATTTTTCAATACTTTGCCTCCCATCATTCTGATTGCAGGAGTAATTTTTAATTAGTATCCATTTGTATTATTAATCCATTTTCCCATAGGCATGTTGTCAGAAGTGAAACGTCTTAATGAACTGATTTCTATTCCATGTGTAATTTAGTGGTTGTCAAACACTTCTAATGTGCATTCACTGAAGACTGCATATGTTTCTTCATCATAAATTTACTTTTAATGTGTATATGTCGTCCTTCATTGCTACTTTAGCTACTAATTTAATTATATATATATATATACACACATAGCTCTAAAAACATAAAGGTTTCTATTACAAGAACCCTTTCTGTTATTCCTTTAAATTCAGTTTGGTCAGAATATATCTGACAGCTGCTAGTGCTATACACAGAACATAAAAATCCATGAGTGCACAAGTATCCTCTTAATCAGAAACAGCAATAATATAACTAAGAAGCTGTTGGCATTTACCATATTAGTGGGAAAGGGGAGAGTGAGACAGAAACTCTCACCCATTACTCAGCTAGTTGGCAAGCGAGTACTGAGACACATGTGGGGGGCAAAGGCTGTTCCTTTTTACTAATCCAGCATCTGTCAAAAATAGTGAATTCAGTTTGCAACACATACATAAACTGAAGCACATAACCTTCCAGTAATCCAAAGCAGATAGTTTTATGTACTAGGAGCAATATGTTTTGGTTTTTTTTTTTTTTCTATTATTCACATAATAAGATTGAAAAACACAGAATAAATCAACAGTGTTCTATGGGGTTTGACTTTCAAAGGTGCTTAGATCCCACGGGAGATATGCTGCAAATACTCTGCTGTGGTATTCAGGCTTCCAAGCCTTTAAGTAGTAGTTGCACTTAAACCCCTGAATTTCCTTCTATTCTAACGAAACAAAAATCATTGACAGGCCACATCCAGAGAGTGCTGGCAAATAACTCTTCTTCAAACTGGCAAACTGTCACAAGTGGGGTCCCCCAGGGATCAGTACTGGACCCAAAGCTGTTTAGTATCATCATCATCTGTATGATGGGATCAATGGTACCCTGATGAAGTTTGCTGATGACACCAAAGTAGGGAAACAGATACTTCAGAAGGGAGAGTCACCTTGCAGGAAGACCTGTATAGGCTGGAAGAGTGGGCTAAAAAGAACTTTATGAAGTTCAATAAGGACAAGTGTAAGGTCTCATACCTGGGAAACCAAAATCCAGGAGTGCAGCACAGGCTGGGATCTACTTGGCTGGAGAGCAGCCCTGTGGAAAGGGACCTGGGGGTCCTGAGAAACAACAAGACCAATATGAGTGAGCAGTGTGCTGCAGTGGCAAAGAAAGCCAACAAGATACTGGGTTGCATCAACAAAGGCATCACCAGCAGAGGAAAGAAGTCATTACCCCCACTCAGTGCTTGTCAGGCCACCCCCAGAATACTGCATTCAGTTTTGGTCCCTGCTATACAAAATAGATGTGGACAGGCTGGAGAGGGTCCAGAGAAGGGCCACAAAGATGATCAAAGGACTGGGAAGCTGCCATATGAGGAAAGGCTGAGAGAACTGTGTTTGTTCAGCCTTGAGAAAAGAAGGCTTAGGGGAGACCTTATCACCATGTCCAGTATTTAAAGGGTGGCTACAAAGAAGACGGAGACTCCTTTTTTTGAAAAAGGAGTCACATGGAAAAGATGAAGCGTAATGGGGATCTGGGGAGATTCTGATTGCACACAAGAGAAAAATTTTAAACAATGAGAACAATATTTCACAATGAAAAAATTGGAATAATCTCCCAAGGGAAGTGGTGGATCCCCCAACATTGGACACTTTTAAGATTCAGCTGGACATAGTGCTGGGCCATCTGTTCTAGACTGTATTTTTCCCAAGAAAGGTTGGATGAGATGATCCTGGAGGTCCCTCCCAACCTGGTATTTTATGATTTTATGAATCCTACATGGTCCACTGGCTTGTGTGTCAATTGTATCGCACCCATGCTATTAGAAAAAGTGAGTATGATTTAAAAGAATATTTTTCTTACTTAATTTTAGCTAGAATTAATCTCTGACAGTACATCTTTATTCATTTACAGAGAAAACCACTAATACTTTATTTAAGCTGTCTTCAAAAAAGTGTGACTATTGAAATAATCCTGTCTATGCATCTTCTTTTCCTTTTCAAGGATCTGGTAACAGACCTAAAAGAGAATCTCTCTCATCACTTCAAAGAAGTCATGGTTGGCTTGATGTATCCACCTGCCTCCTATGATGCCCACGAACTCTGGCATGCCTTGAAGGTTCTTGTCAAATTCAGAATTGCTTAGAGTTGCAGTCACTAATCACAGTAGTGAACATATGTTAAATTGATTTTTTTTGACAGTTAAATGGTTGAACTGATTGCACATTTGAAGATAACATCTCCTTTTCTTCCCAGGATCTGAGCCTGTACTCCCTAAACAACTGAAGTTTTGAAATAAACAAAAGTATTTTTTCAAAGATCATGAAATTTAATGGTGAAATTCATTCCCATGGGCAATTATGGAGACCAAAAGCAGAAACCACTTCACAAAGGCCTTCAATAAATTCTTAGAAAAGAGATCCACAGTTATCTATTGAAAATAATAATCCTCAGCAAATTCCTTCTCAGAGAATTCACAAATTGCCAATTCCTGGAAGATGGGAAAGCATATCAGATCTTAAGCTGTTTTCCTTTATTTTCCATGAGTATTTGCTACTGTCTACCACCACAAATAAGACAGAGATCTTACATATTTAAAAAAAAAAAAAAAAAATAAAAAGATTAACAATGTTTTTTCTTGTTTTTCAGACATCTAAGCCAACACACTTTTTAGAACTACCAATGTCTTTTTAATTACAATTGGTATTAAAAGGATTGTGAATTATCATGAGTAGCACTGGAAGCATGACTTTTGTTAAAATCATTGAAGAGATTGCCAAAGTTCTATTGTTTGGGGTTTTTTTGTCAGTGTGGCTCAAAATTAAAATTTCTTATAGTATTCTATCTTGATCTGGATTCATATGGCCACAGTAAAAAACAGGCCATATGTGTCTCCAGGCTCAGGCTTGATGTCTCCCGTGATCCCAAATGCAGAATACTCACCAACAATATATATGAGCATATCAAAAAGTGTATCTTATGTCAATTCAAGTTTATAAAATTAAATAAATTTCTTTGAGAAAATGCAGTGATTTGCAGCACTGCATGCACGCCCATGATGCTTCCCTTAAATACCAAACTCTACAGTAAACATTACAGACTGTATTATTACTAAATAAACAAATAAGTAGTTAATAAAAAGCCACAACATAACAGTTGTGCTTATATCTACTTCAGATTGCCTGGGCATGTATGCTGAATCTTTGCATCTTATTCTTTTAGGAAATCCTTAATTCTTACTAAAGCTTTAAAATTCTTCCCACCATGTTTCTGTCAGCACTAGTCTTGTTTCATTTCCCACTTATTAATGTACCTGCTGAAATTCAGATTAAGTAGGAATATATTTAAAATACAGGGTTCTACTACAATTTAAAGTTATTTTCTATTTAAACAGGTAGACTATGCAAAAGTATGCTCCAGCAGAGACCGTTATTCCTTTGTTAC
Source organism: Todiramphus chloris collaris (assembly GCA_025345505.1). Lineage (NCBI taxonomy): Eukaryota > Metazoa > Chordata > Aves > Coraciiformes > Alcedinidae > Todiramphus > Todiramphus chloris. The sequence goes on from JANVCC010000035.1 coordinate 2,619,199, forward strand.
TTCTGATAAGCACAGCATTGCTTTCTTCTAAAAGCTGTGGTTTCTACTAATGACATCTTTTCACATTTGTTTCTTTCCACACAGGGAGCAGACACAGAAGAAAAATGTCTAATTGACATATTAGCCTCAAGATCAAATATGGAGATCTTCCAGATGAAAGAAGCCTACTTAATGCGTAATGTTTCTGACAAGAGCACAGAGGCAGCTGCACTATGTGCACTCTGGGTGTATTAGCATACAGGAGAGAACCAAGCTACAAAAATGACTTCTCAGTACTATCTGGTTCCCTTCCCCCTCCCTTCCCATAGCTATACACAAAAGGCTGAAGGAAAATGTTTAAAGTTGAAAATATATCATAGTATTTTTGAGAAGTATTGCTGTCTATGACAGTTGAAGTATCTGGAAGACATATTTGGGGATTTTCAGAAACTTTTGCACACTTCATTCAAAAAAGTACACAAACTGTTTTTGTCAAAAAGGGCTTACTCTGGCTGGACACTCCACTCACCTGCCTTGGTGGTGGATAGGTGAGCTGAGGCAGCAGCTGAGGCCCCATGGCAGTACAGAAACTCCCATACAGACCTATCAGCCCCATGGCCAGATCCATGTAGAACCTGCACAGGTTACGGTGGAACAATCACCACAAAAAGCAGACAAGTATTTGCAACCTATTTATTCATCCTTAGTTTAATAATCTTCATTAGTACTATTCAGAGCATGTTCACTTGTGATTTAGATTATATGTCTTTCATTTAATCTAGAATATAATAATGATCTTCAGCAAGATATCGATTCTGAGACTTCAGGTCACTTCAGAGATACGCTCATTAACCTTGCTCAGGTACTGTAAAAACAAGCAGTGTAACTTACATTTCTAAAAACTTTTTAATAACTTCTGATACTATTTGAGAAGTCTTAAATTTTGAGGTGCCTGTGGTTAAAGCTAGTTCAATACAGTTACACTTTTGAATGAGAGGCGGGGGGGAATCAGAAGAGGCAGAGAACTTGAATTCCTTCATCTACTTTGGCTTTGGAATGAAGGTAAAGGTCAACAGACTATTTTACTGAGTAAGTCTCTGGATAATCACCTACTGACCCTCTGCTCAAGCTGTCTCACCTCAGAAGGAGCCTACTTGCATGCATAAATGAGATTTTCATTTTTAAAGCTCTGCTTTCTCCATTGTTAGAATATATGGTTCATAATCCAGCCTAGGCATTATGTAAAAATGGAGATACATCCACACTTGACTATGAAAAAAAGTATTAACTAGTTCTCTGTTTCAAACATTAAGTTTTTTGTGCTAGTACATGTGCTAGATCACAGTATGTTTGTACAAAGGCAAGCTAATTGGCACTAGCACACACCAACTTTTGCAGGTTTATCCGTTCATACTTAAAAGCAACCAAGTCGGTCATCCTTGTCAGATCATGAGTTCCCATTCTTATTGTAGTCACTATGCTCATTATCTTAAAAACCTTCTATAAACCAGAGGAACAAATAATGACAAAAGGATTGCCGGGAGATAACAACATACAGAAGATACTTCTGTATTTTTATAAATGAGTGTCTGTTAGTTTTTACTAAGGTTTGAAATAGCAGCAGGCTTCACTGAGGTACAGAGATAAAGAGCAGATGTTTCAAGTGTAGAAGCTATAAACAGGAAATATTTTTTTTCTAATATTGGATGTTTCTCCCACATAATAATGAAAATTCTTCCTTGCCTAAAAAGGAAGGTCAAGCAATCTCACTTCTCATCTTTATTAAAAAAACAACATGGGATCCATTCTACTCATCAAAAGAAGAAATTTAAAATAAATTATTTGAGACTGCATTATTAGTGCTTATTTTATTAAACCAAAGGTATTGATAAAAAGGCCTGAAACAGTAACTTCTTAGCTAACAGGATCTGATGGGTATTTTTCTCAAGATAAAGAAGAATTGCAGGAAATTCCAAATTTTCTCAGTTATATTGTGTACTTCTAAAGACTTTTAGTTGAATTATCTGTGTTTAGGAAAGATCTTCTATTAAAACTTGGTGATATTTCATTAAAATATATCATTTCTAGTTCTGGTACCATGCAACAAGTATATTATTCTATAGAAACATTTCCAATGCATCCTTTAGTGCTTTTTTCAGACACTCTTTGCTCTGATTTCTATTAAATCTTCAGAATGATGACACACAAATCTGACTACAGATAGAAATAAATGTGCTTCAGATATGGAGACTATTCAATTGCTATAGTCCCTGTATATGAAGATTTCACTTATGCAAAATATTCAGTGGCTATAATGTGGTACTTTTGGTTTTCATGTCCACACTGAGGCAGATTATGAGTTATACATTATAGTCCTTCCTAAATAAATTAACAGAGTTACAAATTCAGGATAATTCATATTGTAGTATGAGACAAACAGATTTTTATTCCAAGTCTCTTTTTTTGGAGTATTAATTGAAATACAATAATTTTCTACAATTTAAAAAAAAAAAAAAACCCAACATATTATATTGTGGGATCTTCCAGCAAAACTATGCCAAGAGTAGTTACTGTTAAATATTACTGGGGAAAGTGGGCATTTGATTCATGTAGACTATTATTTGTCTTATTTTATTTTATTGTTTGCTTGTGTCTCTTTTTTTTTTCTTGTGTTTTCCTGTAATGTATTTTTCCTGTATGTAATTTTATGCAGTCATTTCAGCATAATTTCCTTCAAGGAATTTATCTTGTTACTAGGAATTCCACTGTGTGAAATTCTTACAATTCAATTAATATATATATCAACATTTTTAACAGGAAAGAGCTACAAATCAGTCATTCTACATGTTGACAGACAATATATAATTTTAATCCTCCCTTCCACATGTATGGTAAAATGACTGTTAATTTTAAACTAAAGTAAATTGCTTCAAGCACGTATCATTAAGGCAGTGATTACATGCAGCTTGAGTTCTGCAACCAAGGCTGATTTGTGTCCTTATAAGATGATTATAGGTAAAAAAGCAATTCCAAAAGTTGTGTGCTCTTCTCCTTTTCTAACTGTATAATTCAGATCATATCGTGTTTACTAAAGCATATCAGCTTGATTTGTGTAACTGAAAAACTATTTAAAGTATGGGAAAATTAGAAGTATTCTTCTGTGGTTTATGTATCAAAGCTGTCAAACAATTTCCTAGTCTTGGATCTTAATTTTAGACAATGATTATGAGCAAGAAAAATCTCTATTATTTGATGTGCTTGCTCCTACGGGTTGTGCAGAGAGAAGAAAAAATAGGAGAAAAGTTCCTTCTGGTAATGCATCCATCGATAAGAAATAATCAGTGAATGGAAAATAGTACTCTAAGAGTAACATTGTTTTCCCCTCATGGTTACATGTTACAGTGAACAACATCCATAATACTGGAATTGGTGGTAGCATGGTGGTGGTTAAGGTACAAGCTTATTTATAATGGGACTAAAAATGGTATAGGTTTACACATTTCCCACATTTTTTCCTCTTACAAGACCATTTGTCATTCCGGAGTTCCTCTTCTTAGAGGAAATGAATGTGACATAATGTGACAACTTGAAGATACTTTGTACAGTTGCATATTCAACCATTAAATACACTAATCCAAACGTAAAAGCCCTTATGTGTTTTCTCAAGAAATGATACATAGCTTCATATAGAGACAACTTTATATTTCTATAGTCTTTTAGGATTTAGCTTTTGAAGAAAATGTAACTTCTTTTTTTTTCCCCCCGCCCAAGGGAACAAGGATGGAAGGATATGCAGATCCTACTACAGCTGCTCAGGATGCAATGGTAAATAGAGTCAGATGTAAGCTTCTCACACATTAAAAGAAGAAAAAAAAGAACAAATAAAAATGATGAAAAGTGATCTAGGACTTAACTTAAAATATGTTTTTGTTTATTTGGCGCTTTTTTTTTCTTTCTTTTTCTTTTTTTTTTTTTTTATTTGTATATTAGATTCTATGGGAAGCATGTCAACAGAAAACGGGCGAACACAAAACCATGCTGCAAATGATCCTCTGCAACAAGAGCTACCAGCAGTTGTGGATGGGTAACCCAGTAGTCCAGCTGTTTGAACATGGAGTGGAAAGAAAAAATACGACAGTTGACGTAACAAAAAGCTCAGTGTGCAGCAGGGTATTAGCCTGAGACCTAAGTGTGAATTGTTGTAGTTCTCAAACTCCCACAGATGTGGAAAAGTAATGCAAAACTGAACTTTGCCTGATGACTACAGATGGCTGTAGATGGAACAGAGAGACAGAGAGAATGCCTCACAACAGAAAGAAGAATGCATGACCAAAGAAAGACCCAGGCAATGGTTTCACCGGGTTTACATGTGACACAACAGGATGAGGCAGTTTGGTTTTTTTTCATGCCATGGCTTCTTGTCACAACCTGTGAATCTTTGGTCAGTTTTAGCCAAGCTGAGCAAGGAAGTTGTCTTAATGACATGATGTTCTTAAAAGTTTCATAAACCGAGGTTGCTAGATAGAGGATTAATTAAAGCTTACAGTGAAGCAGGGACTTTGGCATGCATTCATTGTAAACCGTGTGCTGGAGAAGCCAGGGAGAATGTCCTGGAAGATAGGCCCTGTGAATAAGTCAGGAAAAAAAAAAGTAAACAAACTCAATAGTTATAATACTGGGGGAAGCAGGAAAAAAAAAAGGCAATTTGATCATTATTAATGAACTAGACTAAAGTAAGATTTAATATTTTTCTCCCAAGTTTTCCAGGAGTTCCAGAATCTCTCTGGGCAAGACATAATAGATGCCATTAATGAGTGTTATGATGGATACTTTCAAGAATTACTGGTCGCAATAGGTAATGTAAAAATATTACTTTATGCTAGCAGTAATCTCTTCATAAATATCTAGTATGGTATCTCTGATGCATGAACAATATTATTTTTCTCATATTTTTTATCCACTATAACTCTCAAATACTGTAGTAAATTTTTTCAGAGCTAATTAGAAAAGATTATTTGAAATACTTTTGAGTAAATCTAAAAATGTATATATACAGCACTAGATTCTGACTGAGTAGAACTAGTAGCTGTTCTGTATTTCACAACAAATTTTGTGTGATCAATGATAACTGCATTACTAACTGATACTACACATATTAAATAATTGACAATGTTTTCCGTGGTACATAAAAAAGTTCCAAGCTTTATGCCCCTTTGTTTTCCATTTGTAGAATAAGGATAATAATATTTCTGCAAGGATGGCATATGAACATATTCTCTGATATTTGATAAGCTCTTCAGTCACAGAATCACAAAATGTTAAGGGTTGGAAGGGACCTCGAAAGATCATCCAGTCCAACCCCCTTGCCAGAGCAGGACCACCTAGAGCAGGTCACACAGGAATGTGTCCAGGCGGGTTTTAAATGTCTCCAGAGAAGGAGACTCCACACTCACCCAAAACAAGCACCAGACTTTTAAGATTAGAACTCTCATTATATTTGTGAAAACTAGTAGCTTAATTTTAAGCTGAATCATGGATAGCACTACCTAGCTTTAGATTTCAAGACGCGCAAAGCCAATAGAAATTATTTTATAATAATCTTATGTTTCCCTGTTGCAACTTTTCTCTCCTAGTTCTCTGTATTCGTGACAAGCCTTCCTACTTTGCATACAGGCTTTATAGTGCAATTCATGTAAGTAGTCTTTCCTCTTCACATACCATAAGAAGTAGCTTACCCGTTTTTTTGTTTGCTTGCTTATTCTTAAACAAGTATTTACAAATCAGTCCGTTCAATTTTTAAGGTGTGATTGCATGTTTTAAAACCATTGGTACCTACATAAATTTCAAAGCTGTAGTGCCTAAGCAACATTTAGGATTTAACAGTAAAAGGTTAGATATTTAGTTTCCTTAACAAAGTATGTCTGGTAGCTTTGTTGTTTTTTTTTTTTTTAACTAGTGAAAACCTTTCTTTTCTATGGATTGTATCTCCCCCTACTGTGTACAACTCGATGTGCACTTTTCTTACTATGCAATTTTTGTCTAGATTTAATAATTATCACAAAAAAAAAAAAAATTAATGTTACATTAAAAAGTAGTCTTGTTTTCTTTGGGGGCTCAATGTATATATATATGCAGGTTCTTTTATATTTCTGTGTAAGCATTAACATACTAAAACAAATGAGTGACCAGAAGAAATGTGGGTAAATGCAAAGGAACACCTACAAATTCTTCCTACTAGAGGTCCCTGAAGACAGTTTCTTATGTTTGTCATTCATTGATGAAAATGATGAGGCATTATGTTATATAAAAAATAAAGTATAATCTTTTAAGCCAAAAGTATGAGGAAATACCAGCTATGAGGAACAGTGTTGTTAATCAAAGGTCCTGTATCAAGATTGCTTTTCAAGTTAAAAATTTATGTCTGATTTTAAGAAAGAACACTTAGATTGTTTTCTTTTATATTCTATGCAGATGATGTATGTGATGCAGGAAGAAGTTTTTAATGATTAAGAATAAACATTTGCATTTTGTCTTAATTAATATTTTACTCTGTTTTCTCAAAGTGTTTTAACAAACACAGATAATTCTCAAAAGAAATGCAAGAATTTAAAATACTGTCTGTTTTTGCAGCCAAGTTATGTCTATATTGTAGAAAAATATTTTTAATATGTCCACATATGATACAATATAATAAAACTCACCCAGGATGCTAATGCTTGAAATCATAGTCCATAATGGTTTATAGGAAAGATTTTAATGTAGCCATCAATCAAGTATCAAATCCTCTATATGCAGCTTTTTAACGTATCTCATTACTTGTTTTCTAGATAATAATATTTCAGTATCTATAGCTAGTTGTGAAAAAAAAAATATATACACAATTTAGCTGTAAACAATCTCAATTGGTCATCAGTTGTCCCAACCCTAAATCTGTTTTTATTTCTTTTATTGCCACTAGATGTCCCTATTCTCCACATAATTACAATATGAACATTTATTTAGAAACAGTTAAAGTAGAAATTTTGTATATATACATGGCTATGTAAATAGAATCTATGAAAATTCTGAATCAGGGTTAAAAATCTCACTGAATTCACATTCAGCAGCAGTTGTTCCGAAACAGATCATTGGCTTCAGCATAGTTTGAGTGGACCCCACAACAACAGCTACCTGCAAACTGAATACCTAAGACTGCTGGGAAAAGGTCATCAGGTTTCTCGGTTTAAAAGTTTCAGTGCATGGTTCAAACACTGCTATGTGGGGAATCTCTGTTATTCAGTCACATGAATTCTACTATTTAAGCATGTGAAAACTCTGCAAGATAAAACCTCTGAATGCTTAGACTCCTTTAAAATCTAGGATATCTTTATGGGCAGCCTAATTAATTGGCTTCTCTATTATTAAGCATTAATAAGAGTATGTACAGATAGGCAAACACGTATTGCCCAACTGTCAAGTTTTCTTTCATCTTTTCTTTTTAGGACTTTGGGTTTCACAATAAAACAGTTATAAGGATTCTCATTGCCAGGAGTGAAATTGATTTGATGAATATACGACAGCGATACAAGGAGAGATACGGGAAGTCACTCTTTCATGACATTAAAGTAAGTTTTTACACACCTTTGCATATATTCACCCTGGCACCACACAGAAGTGTGCCAAGTCCTAAGAAAAAAAACACAGAGGGTTACTCCAATCAATCACTTTGTTAAAAATAAATAAATAAATAAATCAATAGAGAGACTCAAAGCCAAAACCAAGGTATAAAAACAACAGCCTATCTTTTTAGCACGTCAGGCTGACTTCAGTAAGCGCAGAGTGAATTCTCAGCTTACTCTGACTCTATGTGATTTTATAGCAAGAGAAGGATATCAACAGCATACGCTGGGAAACAAGTCTGCAATAATAGTTTCTATATTAACCTTCTGTCACACTGTCCTGCAAGGTTAGGCTGATAACACTTCATGCAAAACTGAGACAAAAAACTGTTTTCATCCTTGGACTTAGGTAGTATCGACCTTCAGAAAAACTTCCAACTCTGTATCTTAAAATAAAATGCTGATACTGTTTAGTTGTAGGAAAATGATTCTTGCTGTGACACCTTCCCTTTTTTATGTTGCCATAACCCAACTGTAAGATGTGCAGCAACTGTAAGAAATTGCTCATGATGTTTTGGTATTGAATTTGAGAAGTATTAAACAGGTTTGATCCAACCTTTCAAAGGTATATTGTTTCTAGGTGCCCAAGGAACCAAAGGCCAAGGTACATGAAATTTTTAAAAATCTTGGCCTAGAATCCTTACAAAAACACTGCAATATTTTACAAAACCTTACAACATCAATCTTTTCCTTATCACACACCAAGAGAAACTAAATTTTAAAAATGTACAGTCACAGAAATGTTGGGTTTTGTTGGTTTTGTTTTTCAGCATTTTGCTTCAGGGCATTATGAGAGTGCTTTACTTGCAATCTGTGCTGGTGATGTTGAAGATTATTAAGGAAGAACAAGATCAACTTTGAAGGTTTTATGAATTGATTTTATATAGAAATTGAATCTGTACACAATAACTGTAAGAGACCCCTCTTCCACATAAAAGAACGGGAAAATCATTGTCATACATTTAAATTAAATATTTCTTGAGACAGGAAAAAATGTTGGCAGGAACATGGCTTTATCCCTAGTTCTAATTAATATTTCTGTTTTCAATTAAGCAAGTAATAAAATAACTCCATGTATGCATATGTTCATCATTTAGTCTCACAACATCCCAAACGTTAGAGAATAGGCTCTGGAAGAACCTATTCACTTCCACAGTTGAGAAAAAAAAATGTTTTGCTTCATTTCATTTTAGCAGCATGATTTCTTCCTTTAAGCATTTTTTCCTTTTCTTTCCCACTTCATACACCTCATATTTTAAGCTCTTCAGCATTACTGTTTTAGTTGCCATCAAACTAAGCACCTGCCCCAGCCTATTATCGGTCACTCACCAAAGAGTGCTTTTTTTCATTCTCTTTCCTTTGTTCCAAATACTTAATGACATTTCCCTTTTCCTGTTTGAAACAAAAGAAAAAATAGAATGAAGTATCCCAAACCATTCTTGATGTAATGCCATGCACTAGAGACCCCTAGAAGATGAAGCATTACATAGCTTGGAGTGAAGTTCCAGAGGATTAAATTCTGAAATTCCATTTGCACCTCTCTCAATTAATCATTAATTGACCTTCAGAGCACTGAGGTATTCCCAGGATACCCTATATGGTATAATTTAGGAGTTGACTAGGAATAGGTAACACTGCAGCTCGGAATCAGGCCGAAGGGTGCAGCGCTCCTCAGAATACCAGCCTGACATCATCCAGTGACAACAAGGAAGGGGGCAGAGCCTGCCCTAGAGTCCTCGTCCACGCAGGGAAGTGAGACACTGCTTTTAAATATCCGAAATCTACCCTGTGCAGCCTATGGATCCAGCCTTCCCAGCCCGTGCACTTGCCCCTCCTGTCAATCTCTTACGTAAGCAGACAGAAGGAAGGGAAAATTGGCAGTAAGCGCTAAAATAATGGCCCTTGGTTTTGATCCTGCAGCTACAAGGTTTCCAACTTGACACAGGCATTTTATATATATATTTTTTTTTTTAAATAGGTATTTTCTGCAAGTGTCTCTCTGTGTGACTGAATACCGTAAAAACACACAAATGAGTGGGTGCTGTAACGCTGCTTGCAGCTGCCCCTTTCTACAGCCTGGGAGTGTTTTCAGCGTGCCTTGCTCTCCTGCAAACACTGAGTTTGTTACAAATGCACCGATTCACGATAAAGTTCCCCGGCTCTAACTGCGCGGGCTCGCAGCGGGAGCAAGGGCGCCCCTCTCCAGGGCAAACGCCTCGCTCCCCGCACGCTCCCCACGGAGCGAGGGCCCGGCCCGGCCCCGCAGGCCGAGGAGCTCCGCGGAGACACCGCCTGCCACAAGATGGCGGCGGGGAGAGCAGGGGATCGTGGGGCCCAACGGGGGCCGCGGGAAGGGGGGAAGGGGCCGGGTCCCTCCGCGCTGCGCCCCGCCCCGCCCCAGGCCGCCGGCGGGTCACACAAGGGCAGCCCCGCGCCCCGCCCCCGCCCCCACGGTGCCGCCTCCCGCCCGCCGCCGGCTCTGACTGGGAAGCGGCGGTGCCAATCTCCCGCCTTCGTCGCTCGCCACCGCACTTCCCCGTGCGCCGCCCCCTGCCGTCGGCTTCCACTTCCTGGGAAGTTGGCGTTGGCAAGCGGCCGTTGGAGTGAGTGCGCAGCTTGCGGGGTTCCTCGGCAGCTTCCCAGGGCGACGGGGCTCTCCCGCCGAGCTGGAGGCAGCGGGGCAGCGAGACGAGGCTGCGGCGCCCAGCCGGGCCTCCTGCGAGCCGGGACCGGGACCGGGACCGGGCCCGGGCCCGCGGGAGTGGCGGCCTCAGCCGCCTGCCTGCTTGTCGCAGATGGAGGCCAGCCTGACGTGCGCCGTGTGCCTGTCGCTCTTCGAGGAGCCGGTGACCCTGCCGCTCTGCTCGCACAACTTCTGCCGGGACTGCCTGCTGGAGTGCCTGGCCTCGGCCGAGGCCGCCCGCCTGCAGCAGCAGCAGCAGCAGCGGGGGCAGGGGCAGCCCCGCCTTTCCCGGGGAGGGCCGGGGCCGGCGGCTGGCGGCGGTGCCGGCGGCGTGCGGGTGTCGTGCCCGCTGTGCCGGAAGCTGTGCCCCCTGCCCCGCGGCGGGGCCGCCGCTCTGCCCGTCAACACCACCCTGGCCGAGGTGGTCAAGCTGTACCGCTCCGGCACGGCGGGGGTCGCCAAGGCCGTGGAGGCGGAGCGGGGACAGGAGCCCGGCCTGACCTCCCCGCCGGCGCTCGGGGAAGCCTGCCAGAAGCACCCGGGCCGGCTGGTGCAGCTCTACTGCCGGATGTGCCTCCAGGCGTGCTGCGGGCAGTGCGTCTCTGAGGAGCACCAGAGCATCTTCCACTCCGTCAACCTCATCGACACTGTGCACCAGGAGGAAAAAGTAAGCGAGGCCCTTCCCCTCCGCGCCAGGGGTCTGGCGGGGAGGTCGGGCTGCCCCCCGGGGGATCCCACCGGGCCCGGGTGGCCGTTACTCAAAAACGCAAGATAAAACGCAGTGAGGGGGGGCAGGCGAGAGGCACCGAGGGAGTGTGCGGCTTCGAGCCAGGCTTTGTTTGGGGACTACCGTGGTGTGCGTTCCTCTGATACTGTCAGACGTCATCCACCACATACAGGGGGCCAGGCGCTATTACAGTATCAGCTCATCTGAACCCAGCTTACTTGAGGAGCTGGGTTTGGGTTTGCTCTCATGTAGAGACTTGCATTCTTTGACAGTACACATTGATGCTAGCAGTTTATTGCGTGTCTGGATCTGGGTTTTGTTTTTTTTTTCTTAATTAGGGAAGCTCCAACTGCTACAAAAAACAAAAAAAAAAAAACTAAACAAACCACGCACAGATGTTTTGTTTATAGGCTTTCTGAGCTGGCATAGGTAATGTGGGTCATACGTAATTACATATTAGGAAATAGATGGCTTAGGTAAGTAACAATTTCATAAATGCAAACTCAGGATGTTTGCATGAAGAAAGCAAGTGCCTGGCCTAATGGTTGATTACCTGGTTCTAGGGGTAGTAGTTGTTATTTTTGCCAAAATACCCCATTTTACCCCATTTGGGTGGAATGAGCTTTTCATGCACTATGAAAATTGAATGCAGGGTGGGCACATCACAACGGTAGTTCTGCTGTGCAGTAATTGAAACAAGGTCGGGGCAGTGAGGAGGAGTATAGGTGTAAAAGTTTAAGGACAGTTCTGACTACTCTTTAAGCCAAAAGCTGCTGTTGCACTCATTTCCCTCCTTCTTCTATCACCAATTGCATCTCACTCTGTTTTCCCCAGGTTTCCCATCTTTGCATTAGACTTTCTGTGTAAAATTTAGTGATGCTGTAGTGAGGTAAAGAGAGAAACAACAGTGATAACTGCAGTTTAAAGCTACACAGAAATAGCTCAGTGATGGAATGCTTTTTTACCAGTGGGAGACATTAAAAAAGGGAAGATCACACAGTTCCTTGTTCAACTGGAACAACAGCATTAAAACGTATGTTGTGTTAGCTGTGTGTGTGTGAGGGGAGAGGTTTGTTTGTTTTTAAAAAGGAAAAAAAAAAGTTGGGGGGAAAAAATGTTTTAACTATAAAGTAATGGTATAGGCATGCTGGAATATGTGTTGTAGGTGAGCTTAAAAGCTTTACTTTGAGAGAAATAGCAAAAGACAGTTTGTGTACTGGTCCAGGAAAGCATTCAATGTTAAGTGATGTTTTGATTCACGGCATTTGTTTTTTTGTCTTGCATGGAATATCCCATGAAGTGGTTCTAGATAACCACTGAATTGTATTTACTTTATGAAGTGTGTAAAGTCATAATAAGTGTTTCAATTGTCTTGCAGCTAAACTTCTTCAGCAATCTGAAAAAATTGAGAATAATAAATGAGAAGCTGATGAATGAAATATCAAGTCAACCGAATGATAGTGATGTGAGTTACAGATGGTGGATATTTTTTACATATATACGTGTTTCAATTCTCATGATAGGTTAATCACAACGTGGAGCATGCTGGTGCTTCTTGTGGCATAGATGTGTTCAGCTGACATATGGAAGTGACTCCCTCTATACAGTGCTATTGTATTTTCATCTGTTTTTTTGTTGCTGCTAGATGGTGCTGAACAATGATGCAGAGATAATTGCACTGGAATTTGGAGAAATCTTCAAAACTCTGGAAACTAAGAAACAGCAATTGCTAGAAGATGTTGAAAATCAAAGAAGTAAAAGAGAGAAAGAATTCCAGATTTGGAAGAAAATGAAGGAAACTCACAAGAAGACCATTGAGAATTTTTTGAAGGATTGTGAAAAGCTTGTCCATGAGTCTGATCCTCAGCGTTTCCTGGAGGTGAGGGCCTTTTTATTACTTGATATCATACCAGTTGTACAGTGAAAATCAAATGTCATATAGAGGTTCCCATATTGTAGGTTACGATAATCATTGAATAAGGAAAAACAAAATAAAAATACAAACTAAAAATTATATAACACTTTATAAATTTTTCATAACAGTGCTTTTCATTTTAAAGAAGTTTGAAAAACTTTCTTTGCAGCTTTTCAGTGATAGTGAATTCAGTTTTCCTCACTGAGGACTAATGAAATTACTATTGGCTGTATAGCTGTTGCTGTAACATGCTCTATTAGCTGTGAAAGTAATCTGCCTTGGCACTGGGTAAGGACTTATTTACTAGAATTGCCTTCAAAATTGTCTCGTGCTTATGTCTTTCCATATTTATGTTCAAATACTTTGTGTATTAAGCACTTCCATTGTCTTTTTAAACTTCTCCATCTGAACATAAGGAAAAGCTTCTTTACTGCTGAGGGTTACGGGGCACTGGAACACACTGCCCGGGGAGGTTGTGGAGTCTCCTCTGGAGACTTTAAAGACCCACCTGGATGTGATCCTGTACAGCCTGCTCTAGGTGAACCTGCTTTGGCAGGGGAGTTGGACTAGATGACCTCCAGAGGTCTCTTCCAACCCCTACCATTCTGTGATTCCATAAGACACTGAAAATGCTTTATGGGGAAAGACTGGAGTCAGAACAACTTGTCTGTGCTGCCCAGTGAAGTACTGTGTGGGGATACCTGAGCTAAGACTAATATGCCAGTTTTAAAATCCATACTAAACTTTACACCAAGGTATGCGATTGGAGTTAAATCAGCCTATTCAAAGCTAGCTTATGAACTTCTAACATACAGTGCACTATATATGTAGTGTCTAGATGTCTGTATGTATGCAAGACCCTTAAAGTCTTCCTACATAGTGTTTAAGGGAACTGCAGAGAAAAACTCTATTAGTTAGTGGTTAGTATGCTTTAAACTTATCACCTTCCCACCTGCCCCCCCCATAACAGTACACATAACAGAGGTGGGGGTTTTGTTGTTGTTATTTTAAGATACAGTAGAGTGATCTTACCAGGTTTGTACAGGGAAGCAGGTAGTCTACAATCCAGTCAGTTTTTTACTTTTCATTACTTTCTCTTTGTGAAGAGTCATCTGCCTGCAGTACGCTTCATACTGCCAATATTTGGCTGATTTAAAACTAAGACACCTTTATAAAATCTCAGTGTAATAGCGTGTTGAGAGCAGGTAGCACAGGCTTCCCTCACTGAAAAATACAAAATAGTCTTCCATTTCAATGCTTACGAATATTTGAACATCTGACATAATTAAATAACGGCATGGGTCATGATTAATCATTTGAATATCTTTATTTGGCTCTGAAAGAATTCTTTTTGTCTCGAACGTAAAATATTACAAGATAAATCATTGTCCCAGAAATTTTTTTTAATTTTATGTTTGTATGCTCTTTAATTTTTTTCTGTAATTTTTTAATGAATGCTAACATGTTTATTTCCTGTAGTTCTGTGAAATGAAGACAGGGGAGTTCAGTCACTTAAGTATTTTGGTAACGTAACAATAGTTATCTTTTAAGAATTGGAATATCTTAACAAATTCTTCTTTTATTTATAGGTGGCCTGTGGCTTGAATACAAGGTATATATATTTGTTTTCATGCTTTCTTAATTCTCTACTTTAAGATTAAAAACTAAGAAAGTGGCTACTCTGGATATGGTCTGATATAGCAACTTAATTGCTAAATACTCTTTTTATTTGAAGACATGAGATAATGCTTTTAGATTTTTTGGATGCTCTTGTGTTCCAAATTTTAAAATTGAGCCAAGTATTTTAGTGATGTCTGATTTGGCATTACAGATAATCAATCTTTTGAATTGGCTTCCTGACAAAAACTGAGTATAGGAATTCATTAATACGTGGTGACTGGATATTTTTTAGATGTCTTGTTTAAATTCAGGAACACTGAAGCATGCCTGGAACTTTTACAGAACTCTTCAGTCTAAGAATGTATATGGAGATTCTGCAGTATCTTTATTTTTTGTGTTTGCAGTGCACATACCCTGTATATTTCTCTCTAAAGATTCTTAATTACACTTCTTAGCACTCTCTAAGCAGAGTTTAAAAAAGAATTTTGGAAATGGAGTTCTTTGAAATATGTTGTGGTTCAGACTAATACGACTTCTTGCAGTTTTCATTGTGTATCGAATGTAAATCTAATTCGAGTCATAAAGTTACTACTTCTAAGAAAAACTAATCAAGGAAACCTGACACTATATTGAAGACACTTTCTGATTTCTTCTTCCTCTTAATGCATTCTTTTCTTTTTTTATTATTGTGTTAAGCAGGTGTAATTTAGTTATTGTCATGTGAGACTTAAGAAGGGTGTTTAAGTTTGTTGGTGGTTTTTTTTTTTCTCCAGAATGAAAACTCAGCTTGACCTGATGAATATAGCATCCAGCTATGAAAAACCACGAGAGTATACTCAAAAGATGATGGATATAAAACCTGTTATTAATGAGATCTTGGCTTTAAAATTAGTGCCCGTTAATGCAGGTATTGTTAAAGGTAGTGAAGAAGGACTTAATGTAGGACTTAATAAACAATCTGCATGGGAAAAGTGTGAAAGTGTTCAGAAAACATCTAAGTAAATGAATGAATCATAAATTCATCAAGGCTCTTAAATGGATTTTATGAACTTGCTTTTTCTAGAAAGTCCCTAGGCTTTTTTTTGTGGAATTTGGGGAAGAATCATTGTAATTGTCCTACATAACCAGTATCACCACTGTCAGAAACGTGTTGCTGAACTAGATGGCATTTGTTGTAGTGTAATATGAACCTTAACTATGGTCTGATTAGATGCTTTTTCTTCATGGGCGAAGATGTTAGGTTTTGCATCAGGGCAGGCACCTCCAGGCATTTAGGAAACTTCTTACGCAGGCCTTTTGCTCTATATAATACAAGTTTTGACAAGTAGTAGGGTGTCACTTTTGTTATTAATTGTAATCCATGTCTAGAGGCACAGGAATGTTTTGGTATTTTTCCATACTTGGTATGTTCCCCATCAATATTGTATTCTTTCTAATAGATCTACCCTCTGGAGGAAACGAGAACTCAACAAAAAACACCCTATTTAAAAATCACTTAAAACAATGGCAGGACCAGAAGAATGCACCTAACGCCTTTCTTGTAAGTTACTGACTCTGGGGCTACAGTACTGTACTTTTCTGTTTGTTTTCTCTTATCAAAATTAACTACAATGTCTTCTGCAACACTTTTTTTCAGCCCGTAGCAGGGCAGGAGGAAGCGCTAGCAGACGGTAGCAGGATCTGTACTCGCTTCATGTCAATATCGGAAATGTCAGGGTTTCAAAACATGAGTCATGAGGTATGATTGAAGATCTGTTGTAAGTATGGCCTGGCTACTATTTGTTATGACACAACTTTCTAAATAAGGTTTTAATAATATTTTTCAGTTTTCTTAGTAGAAAGCTGCCCTTCCAATTCTTGAATGTAAATCTGAGTAGGTGGGGTTTTTTTCTTCAGAAAGCTGGAACTTAATCTTGCTACTGACTTCAAACAATTATATTTTATTGTGGCTTTTTGAGTCACATCTGTAGCTTTCTAATCCAAAAAAGCTTCTGTATTGCTTGTTTGAACAGGAAATGATCTGCCTGTGTTCTGTTTTCTGAAGATAATAGAATCCAGTCTAAGACTATAAAAATTCATGATAGTTTGGTGTGAAACCGTATCCAATCTCTGTTTTGTTTTGTTTCCAATGATCTAGTTACACAACTAGATTTTTTTCACTTACTAGCAGTTCCATGTGGGTTGCTGAGTGAATATTGTTATATAGAATGATTCTAGTTAGTGAAGTATGGCTGTCAGTGAATTGCATAACGTATGTTCTGAGAATACCTTTAAATATAGAATTATTTCTTTTGTTTTATTTTGAAGAACATCTGTTTTCTGTTCCCACTGAGTACAATTTACATAGTTATTGTATCTAGTACATAAAAAAGCAACCCCCCACCACAATTTCAGATTATTATTTTTATGAAAATTTGATAATTTGTCACTTAATGTCCACGCTAGTGTTTTTAGTTATTTCAGGGTTTAGTAGGGGCTTTAAATACAGTTTTCTCTAGTCTCTGATTTCAATACTTACTCTGTCATCAGGGTTCCATTTTTAAAGAACTTTTTTCCATACTGACTTGTGTTCTGTTGCCTTCTAGTAGCAATGGAAAAATTGGTAATAAAAGCTATAGAATACATTAAAACTTCTTTTCCGGCTTAGGACTGAATGTTAGTTTTGCAATCTCCGATTCAACAAATGCTGTTTTACTTAACAGGATTCTTTGCTCTAATTGTAGGAGTTACGTTACAAATACTATATGGAACATCAGAAGCCCACCAGTGAGTTCAAGACACAAGCTTTACCTGCAAATGAAAAGTACAAATTTGTAACTGAGGCTTTGGAGGATAGGTCCTCAGGACCTCCTTTTGTATCTTCACCTACAGAAGCAAGTAACACAGATAAGGTGAAAATGGGAACCCTGCAAAGAGCAGATGACTTTCAGAGGAGCTGTTCTGGAACCAGTAATTGCAGTATCCCATCTGCAAATATGAACTTTTCTGAAACAAATGGGGACTTAAAATCATTTCATGAGAGAAGTTCCCAGGAAGTAACCACTGCAACCTTATCGGAAAACTCTGATGTAGTAATTAAAGAAAAATTGCCAGTGCAGGCATCAGCAGTTACTGTTTCCAATGAAACAGACACAAATTCTGGCACTTCATCTGGCTTAAAACCAGCAGCATCCGTGGCTGTTACTGTTTCAACTTCAGAATTTTTAGATGTTTCTGCAGAGAGACCTTTTGCTTTCAGTGCACGTAACAACTCGCTGCCCGCATGTAATAAAGATATAGGTACATTTTCCTTTAAAAAGAAAGACAGGAATTATGTTTTCCCTCAATTTTATCTAGGAAAACATAATCCTATGGATAAAACTAATAACCAGGATCAAAGCAAATTTAGAAAACATGGTCCTGTAACCAAAACCCCAGTTTCCGATGCTTCAACCAGTCCTAATTTAGACTCAACAGAAAGTGAGACACCATATTTATTGTTTCCCTTTGGCATTTCAGAAAGAAAACAATCTGTTTGTCTTGAAGGATTTGGAGTCACCAATTCATTTCAGGTTTTACCATTATCCTCATTTCTCAGCCAATCGGAGAAGTCATCTAACAAAAAAAAATCTCACATGAGAGAAAAAACCCTTTCTGCAAAGGAAACTGCGGAATATGGTACACAGAAACAATCTGTCTTGTCGGAACAAAAAGATAATGCCTCAGAATCCATCCCAGCTGTAGCTTGCAGTACTTCAGTAACCAACATTGCAGCTAAGGCAAATGATTTCTCCGAGTGTCCCCCTTCCCCCAGTAATCATGCATTTTCCTTCAAAAATAACTGGTTTCAGTTCCCTTCCCCAGTATTTTCCTTTGGAAGTGCTGTCAGCAATACCTCTGATTCACACAGTTCCACTGTGCTTTTGTCTGGAAATGGTACTGAAAAAATGGAAAAAGAGAAGAAATCTGACAAAACACCTCAAAAATCTAGGGAAGATGCTTCTGTTTTCAGAGTGTGCAGAGCCTCCTTCTAAACATAGTCATCCAAAATGTGAAGGCTCATTCTTGCCTATGAACTCATCCAAGAAGACTGAAAGTGCAGAAATGACTGCTGGTAGTAATTCTTTTTCAGTTGTCCTTCCTGTTAAATATGAGAATGCTTCTTCTACTCAACTTATTACTACAGCAACAAAACAACAAACAGAAATAAAAGATGAAGGAAGTGAAGCTGTTGCTGAAAACAACCCTTCTTGTCCTAGAAGGGAAGATGAACGTGAGTCTGTACAGTTTCAGAATACAGCTTGTTCTGTTCCTGGCATGTGCAGTGATCCATTTTCACCAGGTTCTGTGCTTACGGTAAATACGGCGGAAGGAATGCCAAGTGACAGTGATTCTGACACTGAAGAGCCAAGTCAGACGTCTGTCTGTACTGATACCAGTAGTGCATCAGAATATTACTCTGTTGCTGAAGACAAAATATCTACTAGAAGAAAATCTGAGACGTGAAGAGAGTGAAATGTAAGATAAGTTGGCATTAAATAAATGCTACTTAACACATTAAAAATTTGGGATACCTGTGATTTTACACCTGTTATTCTCCCTTATTCTTGACAACTGAGATCTCTGTGTTAGAAATGTAACTACTGATCATCAAGTACAATCTACTCAAGTGATTTTGATAGTACAAACCCAAACTGACAAAACAACCAAAAATGACATGTCTTGTTAAAGGCTCAAGTATGACCGTTACATGCTCGATCTGTGAGAATGCAGGCCCTCTGAGAAGTGCCACTGCGGTGGGGTGGGGTAGTGGGGGACTGAATTGTCCCAGAAAGCAGGTTCAGTGAAGCCTCAGCAGCAGGAAGTAGTACGTTGCTGTTTTGACAGCAGCACTTGCACTAGGGTTAGAGTGGTGAGGAGCACAGGCAATATAGCATTCACCTGGGAGGGAGGGAGGAAAGCCATGGGGAACATAAAGGATGTTGAAGGGTGTTACTGAAGTTTGTTTTGTGTGTCTCCCTTTGGCTGTGTTAATTTTTTTTTTTATGATGTATTTAGTGTATATTAAAGGTGTAACTTTTGGTGTAGCTTCAGCATTTTATTTATGCTTTTAAAATAGAAATACTACATCACTGTTCTTGCTATACATTGCAGGCAGGTGCCAGCCACCTTTATGAAATGCTGCCTTTATGATAAGTAAACATCACAACTACTTTTCAGTTCCTTTTGGCAACAATTTGGGAATCAGCGCACAGATATTAACGTGCTGTTTTGATGAAAGCATTGAGAGAATCGAGCTTTTAAAATACAAAAAATCTTTTTAAATTTGTGTAATGACAGGAAGAAAGGGAAAAATGGCACTTTATTAATGATCCAGAAGTCATTGAATTTTTAGTCTGAAATATGCAAAGTGAGGATAACAATACCATCTTTTCTAATTTATTAACCATTTTGTTATCTCCAAGAGACATCTCTGCTTTAGCTATTAGACTATGTAGACAGTAGTACTATTTCAGAGTAAAGCTCTGTTTCACTTCATCTTCCCTCATCAGCAAGAGCTAGTGCCAGACTTTAAATAAATTAAACCTGCATTAGGTAGATATGTCAAGGGCGAGCATTGGACCAGAATGTGGAATGCTTAATATTCCTTCAGAATTTTTCACTCGTAACTACTCATCTTTTAAAATTTTTTTTTTATTCCAAATTATATTTAACTGAAGAGAAATGTTACTTAAATTTCTGCAAGGCTTACCAGTCTACTTACTGTGACAGAATACTTCAAAATACCATGTTTGGTTTAGAAGACACTAAACTAATTTTAATTTGATTTGTGTTAAATTCTTAGCCTCGGTTTTTCTGTGTCAGTGCATTCTGCTATTAAATGAGCTTAAAAATAGTTTCTAGCAGTTATGAAATATGCCAATCTTCCCTTTGCGTCTGCATTATAGAATCATAGAATGGTAGAGGCTGGAGGGGACCTCTGGAGATCAAGTCCAACCCCCCCTGCCAGAGCGAGATCACCCAGGGCAGGCCATACAGGAGCAGATCCAGGCGGGTTTTAAGTCCCCAGCGAAGGAGACTCCACAGCCTCTCTGGGCAGCCTGTTCCAGGCTCTGGCACCCCCACAGTAAAGAAACTTTCCCTTGTGTTGAGGTGAAACTTCCCATGTTCCAGTTTGTGACCATTACCTCTTGTCCTATCACAGGGCACCACTGAAAAGAGTCTGGCCCCTTTTACTTGACACCCACCCTCCAGATATTTATAAACATTAATAAGGTCCCCTTTCAGTCGTCTCCAGATTAAACAGCCACAGGGCTCTTGGCATCTCCTCATGAGAGAGATGTTCCAGTCCCTTAGTCATCCTTGTAGCTCTCCGTTGGACTCTCTAATACTTCCCTGTCCCTCTTGAACGGGGGAGATGAGAACTGGATACAACACTCCAGATGTGGTCTCACTAGGGCAGAGTAGAGGGGGAGGAGAACCTCTCTTGACCTGCTGGACTTGGACTCTTCTTTATGCACCCCAGGATACTATTGGCCTTCCTGGCCACAAGGGCACATTGCTGTTCCATGGAGAATTTACTGTCCTCCAGGACTCCAAGGTCATTCTCTGTGGAGCTGCTTTCCAGCAGATCAACCCCTACCTGCTCTGGTGTGCAGGGTTATTCCTCCCCAGGTGAAGGACTCTACACTTGGTCTTGTTGAACTTCATTTGCTTCCCTTGTGCCTAGTTCTCCAGTCTGTTCAGATCTCACCACGTGGCAGCACAGCCTTCCAGTGTATCAGCCACTTCTCCCAGTTCGGTATCATCATCAAACATGCTGAGGGTACACTCTGTCCTTGCATCCAGGTCATGGATGAAGATGCTGAATAAGACTCGACCCAGTACTGACCCCTGGGGAACACCACTAGTTGCAGGTCTCCAACTGACTGGACTCTGCCATTGATTACAGTGACAAAAAAAAAATTCCTAATGAGTTAGGGTTATCGAGTTTCTTAAAATTGCCTATTTTCAATGTATCTTCTGTTCATTTCTATTACAGTGTTGCACGAGAATCTGAGAAAGTTTAAAGCGGATGACTTCATCTTTTAGTGAAAAGACACCATTATAGAATCATAAAGCAAATAAACAGGCTATGATACACTGTTTTTGAAAGCAGGAATTGTTGGTGCATGTGTTCAATACGGTCCTAGGACTGCTTTTTTAAGCACGGCAAGTCATTGTCCAAGTGCATTATAGCTCACCATTTAAGTTCTACAGAGGAGATAAAAATAAGGTCACAGTAAAGTATACAGTCCACCCAGATATTAAATCAGTATAATTACTGTTTTTCTGATATTTTTACAAGTTGATTCCGTGGTCATTTTCACTTAATCACTTGGTCATCTTTCACTATTGGCTCCTTACTAAAAGCCGTAACAGGCTTGAGGTGCTGTTTATGTACATTATTAAAAGTGAAATGGTGACTGCTGTTACTAACACTTCAAGAGCCATCAGTCTTCAACACATAAAGTTAGTACCCTATAACACACCTGTTTGTTTTCTCACCCAAGAGTTCATGCTTACTGGTCAAATAACTGAGAACACAATAGGACCAATTTCTGACTTGATTCCCTGGTCAATTAATTGTCTTAGCTAAAAAGATCATTCCATTTATAGTAGGAAACATGAACATGGAAATGTCTAAATGAGGTCACTTTACCCCAGCTGAGGAATAGTTGAGCAAGATTTATCTACATATGCCATGATTTGTCTCGGGGTAAAGAATAAAGCAGTTTTCTCTATGTTCCATTTCTGTCATAATTTTGTTTCATACATTAAAAAAATGGAAGGAAAAAAGAGTTTGAAGTCAGTTGATGGTAGCTCAGCAGCACTACTAGACTAAATACAGTTTTCCCCATAATATCTCACATTGTGTGTAGTTTAATGCTGCCCAAAGAGAATTCAAATCAAAAAATTATTCAGTAATCATTTGATGAAGACCAAAGTGAATTTGAAGAAATGGAATTCTGAATTGTCCTTAATGCACATTTTGCTTATTATCAATGGAGAATAATTTACATCATTATCTTTGTCATCACTATAAAATTGTGTGTGGCAATGAGGACTGTTGTCAATGTCTAATTATCCTAGGTTATCGAAACATTAGTATGTGTGTATATATAATTTTTCAGACTACAAGCAGACTAAACTGTAATGTTAAACAGAAGGATTCTCAGGAACAGCACGAAAATGCTGCTGAAAGCTTTGCTCTTCCCAGCAAGAAACAAGAAACCAATTAGGAAACATATTTTACTAAACTCAGTAATCTGTATGCTTCAATCCTTCTTATAGATGTTTGTATGCTAGAGGTGTTCCAGATCTTTCTGACACTTAAGGATATAAGAGGCGAAAAATGAAACAGTTCTACATATGGTTGGAACATTTTATTAATCAAACGTCATTGTACTGATGTAAAATCCTCTTTAATTTTGTAGACTAAAACTACAGACTGGTTTAAAAACTTTTATAATGATTCATGAAGGTACTACTTCATAACTTAAAAGAAATCTTGGAAAATAATTAGAACTATTTATTTGATTATAATTGCAAAAGTAATCGTTGAGCGCCCTTCATAAATGGGCTGGAAGTTTCCAGTGTTGTCCTACTGAGAGATTATAATCTCACCAGCTGTCAGAACTGTGACATTTGTTCAGTATATTTCTGAGAGCTGTCTTAACATATATATCACTGCCTGGAAAAAAAAGAGTTCAGTTGAAAGATAGGTGCGATTACCTAGTTTTGAAATTTCTTAGAAACAATTATTTAAGTGATATTGATGCTGCTAAAATGTCAATGTGTAAAGGTTAATTTTCTAAAGCAAACTGTATTACTAATATTGGATGAAACACATTTGATAAGTCAGACCTAGTCACTTCCTAACTTAAAAGGCAGCTGATCTGTGTGGTAGGGGTATTATATAATGCTGCTTTTCTTTTTTTTTTTCTTTTTTTTTTCTTTTTTTCTTCTTCAGGTAATACACTTCAGTTTGTCTTCATAGATTTCACCCACTTGTTTAAATGCCAGTAGAACATTATCATTTGGATCATCACACAGTTCACTCAGTGATATTCTGGTTTAAAAAAAAAAACAAAACAAAGAACAAACAAAAACAATCAACAAAAAAAAAAACCACAAACAAAAAAAATCATAACAAATTGTTTCATTTTAAGTTGTTTTAAAGAGGAAATATGCTTTTTAATATAAAATATATGTTTATCATACCCAATAGACTTAATGAGGAGTGAAAAATTCTTGACTGCGTCGTAAGCATCTCTTTCATTCAACCTAAAGAAAGAAAAAAAATGAAATGGGTAGAAGCACACAGTATCACAGAATTACTGAGGCTGGAAAAGACCTCTGAGATCATCAAGTCCAGCCTATGACCCAACACCACCACATCAGCTAGACCATGGCACTAAGTGCCAGAACCAGCCTTTCTTCAAACACATCCAGGGACGGTAACTCCACCACCTCCCCGGGCAGCCCATTCCAATGGCTGATCACCCTCCCTGTCAGGAAGTGCTTCCTGACATCCAACTGAAACCTCCCCTGGCAGGCACTATAACATACTCTCACTTTAATAAACCCTGCCATGTCAGTTGGGTAATGCTGCAGAGAGCATACGCTGTGGCCTCAAACACTGACAGACTAATTCATTAGGATTACTGTAGAATAAGCTTAAAATAATTAATAATTCTGTAGAGACACATGTTTCTGTAATTATACTAAACATCTAGAAGGCTCATGAGTAATATTTGGAAAGATAATATGAATAAATTAAATTATCTTGGGAACATGTTTCAACTGCTTGAATAACTAATGTGCCACAAGCTAAACTGGAATGCTATACTTGAAAGAAATCTGCTGGCTAAATTGAGCAGGAGACAGTGTAAGCTTTCTACAGATGATGAAGATCCTATATTTTGCACAAAGGACTGCAGATTACTGATCAGCAACTTAAACTCAGTTCCTAAGTAATTAGGAATACGACATATGAAAAAAAATTAACAATCAGTATTGTATTGAAAATAAGAGAATTATATAATGGTTTGGGCTGGAATAGACCTTTAAAGATCATCTAGGGCAATGCCCCTGCCAGGGGCAGTCACACCTTCCACTAGACCAGCTTGACGGAATCAGAGAATGTGACTCCATAATCAGTGTATTTCCTCATCTCTTGATAATGCGGCATTAGTGCCAAACTATGCCATTGTAATTACAACAGTGCATTGTTAATAAGTGCATTTCTAATTGTTCTTACTGGAATCTGCATTGAAGAGCTTACACAAGACCAGATAATATTATATGCTCCCAACAGCACTCTCAGGGAGCAGAGTGAAGTGGTGTTTTCTTACTCATAAATATGAGTAAGAATGTAAGATGTCAAAAGCTTGGTCAAATAATAAAGACAAACAGATGAAAGGAGGAATTCATGATTGATGCTAAAAGTACAGGGATCCAAATCATAAGCTCTTTTATGGTACATGAGGACTGTCATCGTAGAAACCTGACTGTGATTCCTGTAGCTATCATGACATCTGTCTGCTACTGTGTTACCATCTTCTGGACTACTGCATTGCACATCATGATTTCTGGGACTTTCCTGATCTTTTTCCACTGTGAAAAGAACCCTTGATTAAATAATAATTAAAAAAACCCCAAACAACCAAACTTGTGAAGAGCCTGTCAAAATAACCTGTGTTGCTGAAGTCAAGACTTTAATGGTACTATTCTGGACACCCAGGTAATACTTTACAGCCATTGCCATTGGACTGTAACGTAGTGTATGTTTTATTCTCATTAAAACGTTCAACTAATTTAATCATATTTAACAGCTATTCCATCCCTAAGTTCCAGAGGGAGAAGGCTTTAAAAATGAAGATGTACTTGGTGCACCATACTGTAAACAATGCTGCTGTTTAATGGTATTAAAAATGGTAGTACATACCAGTTATCAGTTGTCAATGCAATCAAGGAACCATGCTTATAAAAATCCAGTGCATACGCATTGAGCGGCCTCCTCCTTCCTTGACTATCATACTTGTTCAAATAAAGCAGGGGGCAGTTTGTGACATTAATTCCAAGGGAACGTAAGACAGCCTACAAAAGAATTAAAAATTGTAGTATCTGTTGAATAGATGCTGTGATGTTGTTCATATGCTTATTTTGTCAAACCTACACCTTTAGACGCACCCCTGGACAGTTCCACCCTTCTAATCCTGGACTACTCCAGAAATCTGCATGAGTACATGTAGGCTGTAGACACAGCAGAGAGTTTGTTAGTAAAGTGACTTATGCTGCCACTACAGCTCCGGGATCTTCTAAGTAATTTCAAGGTTGAGCAGGCCACTGGATTTCTCTTGCGTTTTACATGAGGCTTTTTCCATATGCATTGATCATATATCCAGATTCTCTCACTGATGCTTTGAATGCATTAAATCAACCTTAATCATGGAGCATTTTAAGGATGAAGGTGAACTTAAAATCTCCAGTTGTAGGAAGTTGGGGTTTTTTTGAGGCTGTCAAATTGTTTTTCCTAAAGAGTGACACTTAAGCATAGTGCCATACAGAGGCAAGAAGATTGTAATAAAGACTTTTTATTCAACCGTAATAAAATTCTGACCCCGTGAAAAAAAAACCTACTTACTTTATTAATGATCCCCCCATGAAATAGATCGTTATCAACCACTCCAGATAAACATGCAAAAGGTGAGATGGCAGATATGCTTTTGGTGTTGTCCATCAAATAAGAAGCTAGTTCAGAGCCATGCCAATTCCTAGATGTAAAATCTAAACAAGAAGTTTCAAATACAACATAAGCTATGAAGACACAAGTTACCTTTCAGCAAACTATTTCAAAAGAGACTTTTTCAGTTCAGTAGATAGTGATAGGAAATAGTTAATCTTCTAAACTTCAATCCTTCTTGATAGATGTTTGTTTTTGGCACAACTTTGTGCTGTTAGCAATTTTGTCCACAGATGAGTCAAGGGAAAAGTTGTGATGGGGGACATCAAGACATAATTATTCTCGCTACTAGGAAGCCCTTTCTTATATACTATAATCAATTGCGTAGAGATTCTTATGAACAAAAGAAACAAAGGGAATGTTACTACTAGACAACTTATTTTACCTTCATCTTTTATTCTACCCTACCATTGAAAAAAAACATTTTTTTTTAACCTGTATTGACAGGTCTTAATAGCTAGACATCTAATAGTTTTTATTGCTATTCTCTGGACTCCCAGCCAATATTTTCCTTGAAGTGTGGAGCTCTGAAGAATGAATATTCTAACCGAGGCCCTGCTAGGGCTCAAGTATGTGAAGGCTGTCAGGTACAAGTGCTCTGCTTTATGCAACCTCGTATGAATTTCCGTTTTTACAACAGCATGGCATTTCAGTTGGCGTATGGACTGCCTTTAACCTCAATCGCTGTCTGTAGAAGACTCGTCTAGTTATTTCTAAATATATTTGTACTTTTGACTTTCCTTGTCTGAATATAAACTTATTCGTTCTTTCCAAATTATCAACAATATTTTCAATCCTTACACTACAACCTTTTCTGCTTTGTGTTATGGTTAAGCATGCTGTAGTTAACACTGTTTATGGCACGCATAAAAAAATCTGAGCAGTTTGACATAGTTGAGGTTTGGTTTTTTTTTTCAGCCTTGCCCCAAGCTGTGCTAAGTAAGTACAAAAGTCTTTGCCACCATTTGGACACCATTTGATCTTGCATTTCTTTTTCTGTAAATCTAATGGAAAATGTTTCTTTCAAAGTGAAATAACTTCAGCAAAACGGGGACCATACAACCATATTACACCCTCCATTTAAACAAGAAACTTTACCATTCAAGTAGAATAGGAAATGCAATTTCCACAGCTCACATCCTAGGTGAAGGCAGCATTAGTAACCCTAATACACATAAAGGAATATATATCCTGAAAATGCAAGGTAGCCCATGCTTTGTTCTTCTATTTTGGAATTTCATCATTCTCTGACTTGCAGCTCTATTTCCTGTGTTTTCGGGTAACGTATCAATGTATGGTGTCCTTCCATTGTTAAAATAAGCAATCTTAAATTGAATATGGGAAAAGTAGGATTTCACTATAGTGTTAATGTTATACCACTGTGCAGCACTTTCCAGTGCTCTGTACTGGAAATGGAAAACTGCTGATTACCATCTCAAGCCATATGTAGTATTCAATCTTGTTTTGCCTTCACCTCATCTGTTTATCTCCCCAGTGCCTCGCCTTTGTATTAAGTTGATGTCCACTTTATACATGACTTTCTATGATCCAACTATCACCATACTTGAAACTCAAAGAAGGTGATAAGATACTGTAGCTTGTAAGGCGATTTGGCCTTTTTTGTTGTTGTTGTTGTACACAGCAGAGAGTAAAGAAAGCATTAAAAATCACTGTACCCATGTAGGAAAAGAAGTATGAATAAGTACTGTTAACTGCTATAATGAAAGCTTATCCTTCCTGCAAAAATAGTGTTTTTGAAGGCATGGGGTTTTTTAGAGGTGCTAGGCAATGGGATATTGGTATATTACATTGCTTTTATAGCTCTCTTCCAGGATGTAACATGAGATTATGTACTAAGTGAAAATTCTTCACTCAGTGGCAGTCCATATTGCTTGGTAATTTTATAGTCATGTCTTTTCATATTACTTTGGCAATTGGATATCATTTATTGGCATAAATAACAGTTGATTTAACAAATGGTGCAATGTTCTTCTTTAATTGTTGCTTCAACCTTAAGGCTGTTTGAATGTTGAAAATCTAAAGTTTGAAAGCAATTCAAGTATCACAGGCATTTGAGGATCTGCAAATGAACTGATTATATAAAAAGACTTTTATTCAATAATAACAGTTAATATATTTTTCCTTTTATAAAAAGGTATTTTTAATTTTTATTTCCTCTATAAAATAATAAAAGAATAGCAACTAAAATGATTCTTTACCTGTACAAAACTTATACCATACACAATACAATCCCTAATGCTTGTAAAACAAAAGTAAAATAGAAATTGTACCCCTTTATTAGCATGTCTGAATTCACCATTTTGTTTCATTACGAAGTAAGAATCTATATTTTCTACTGCAATCAATTTTACAAATTATGAATATGAATTAATTTTTCACTTCCTACCTGTCTTTGACAGTGGAAGTCTGTATTCTTGTTCCATATCTGCCAGCTTGGCAGTTGCCAGAAGAAAATGAGCAAAATTTTCTTGTACTTTGGTGTTGTACTCATTTACAGCATCTGCAAAGTCCTCTGGCAGATCTTCTAGAAAGACCTAAAATAACATGCAGTTTATTGCTTCCTTCAGGTAATTTCTTCAAAAGCATCTTTCTGCATTAGTGTATATGTAAAGTATTAGTACACATGTAGTGTATTAGTAGAAAAAAAGGAAAGAGAACAGCTCCAAACTTTACCCAACTTGGTGGTCTGCCTGACCATGTAGAATTAATGGATCTTAAAGATGAACAAGAATTTCAAGCAGAAAAAGGCATGGAAGATAAACAGTAGGTGTAATAATCTTAGATTTTTACTCACAGAGTACTTGGCAAACTGCTTTATTAAAGATGTTACAGCCAGATAAAAAGGGACATGTGAAGGGCTGCCTTTCCCTGATCTTGTTTTGCGTATCTTGGTGTTCAACAGGTTCCCTACCAACATGACAGAATCATGCTTTGCTGCCATTAGCCACAACAGTCCCATAATCCCTCTTACATGACTATCCACTTTTCTGAAATAAATAACATTTTTCCACTTAGAGTGCTTTCTGGAAACTGTCCACATAAACGTCTTCATCAGGAATAGCCTCCTGAAAGAGCTGTGGAGAGCCTACACTGGAGCAGGTTTACCCTGAAGGACCACAGCCCACAGAGATTGCTCACACTGGAGCAGGGGTGACATGTGAGGAAGAAGGAGAAGCAGAGAGCTGTTAAGAAATGACCTCAACAACTCATTTCTCATTTCCCATTAGCCCTTCACTGCTTGGGGTGGGGAGGAGGTAAAAGAGTCAGGAATGAAAGAGTAAGGGGAAGAAGGAAGGTGGAAGAAAGTAGTGTTGAAATTTTTGTGTTTCTTGCTACCAAAATCCATCTTAATTGGCATCAAATTAATTTAATTTGTCACAAGTTGAGGCTGCTTTGCTCATGATCATAACTGGTAAGCAATCTCCCAATCTCCCTGATTTTGTCTCAACCCATGAGCTTTTCCATCCTATTTTCTCCCCCCATCCTGTTGAGATGGAGGAGTAAGAGAGTGTCTGTCTGAGCAGCTACTTGCTGTCCCACCAGGATACTGTACTTCCATAATGACACTAGTCTAACTGGCAAAAGGAAACAAGTTCAGTGAAGTGATACAGAAATAAGTTACAATAAAGAATAATGCTTTCTGTACCTTCGATTGGCAAAATTTGTATTTATATTTCATTGCACAGGCTGGAAGATATTTTCTCTCAAAGAGGTTTGCTAGAATGAGCACCAGCTTTTCCAGGACATTTTCTGAAAATACAGTTGAGCCTATGTCAAAACAAAAACAACTTGGGTTAAATGTGAAAGTGTAAAAAAAAAACCACTTTTTTTTTTTTCTTTTCTAAAAATAACTCCTAATCAGGAGTTACCTTCCCAGCTGCCATTGTCATGACAGAGGTTATGCAAAACTATGTTGGATAAACATCAACTCATTACATAAAAAAACCTCTGGTAGATAATAAAGCAACTAAAAATATGTACAAATCAATAGTGTATTGTTATATGTTCATGTACTGCAGCAGATCCCAGTGCACAGAATGGATTTGACTCATGTAATGAGACAGTGGTACTTCATTTTAAAAAATTTGTTGATATTCAGAGTGGTCATCCATTTATTTGCTACATGGCATTCAAATCTTGCTCTGGAGTCATAATTATTAATTTTCCTATGTATAGCATTCTGGTTTACCTCATCACAATGTTTCACAAACAGGAAATTCAGGTTCCTGATACCATCATTGCCATACATGTGCCTTGGCTTTCTCAGACAGAAATATGAGCATTTGCCAAGTGTGTAAAGGCAGAGGCCAAGGATATGAGGATGAAGGGTAGGCAAGCAAAAGGTGGCAGCAGCAAGAAGGCACACAGAAAATTTCAGAACCATTGGTTTTACAGAGCCTGCCACAGACTGCAATTAAGATGCGTGGAGTATTATTTACCTTTAATTGGTTGGCATAGTTTGTGGAATAAACCTTTCACAAGAAAGCTCACTAAAACAAAATTTGAAGGTTCATAATAGTACAAGTGTGTCACAAGTCCTGCAAATCCTCTGGGGTTACCTTCTTGATCCAAGTAGCACTATTTAATTTTAAAGCAAAAAAAAAAAAAAAAGCTTAGTTGTGAAAGATGAAGTTAGATATGACAAAAGGATAAAAAGGTGGCATTCAGAAGAACAGTCTTTCAACCAATGCATAGGTACCTTTTGAGACTGTTCAGTTTCCACTGAAAGGCAAAATTTTGTTCTTACTGAAAAACAGGTCACCAGCTATTTGAGTACTCCCATGGGAGATAGTCACCTGCCTGTGCAAAGCACAGATCTTGACTTCGTAGTTTTAGTGCTGATTTAGATCATGTTGCAAATTAAAAGTGTAGTCACCAAAGTAATATTTCATGCAACTTTCATTAAAAAAACCCCACACTATTAACCCAAACGTGTGATGGGATAAACACACAGCAAGCAGTTTCTGTCAAATACGATGCTGCAAGATGTTTGGGCACTAGAAGTTTATATAGTTTCAAAAAATGCACGACAAGCCCATGGAATAAAACTCCATTATAAAGGATATAAATTCCAGGACACCTCTCCTGTCAGAGATCACACTGCATCATGCCCTCTGAGAAAGCAGGGACTATCCAGATAAGCATCATAATATGGTTGCCTTTTTTTATATACTTTACCCTGGGATTAGAGACAGGATGCTATCCATGTAGGCAAGGTTTTGTCCAGTTCCTATGCTAACTGTAACTTTTTGGAAATGTACTAACCTCTCTTCTACACTGATCAGGTTCTTCTCTTCAATAGGAATATCAGATTCCTGATCTCACACACAAGGAATACCCAGCAAAGGAGGCAGAAATATTGGTTAGGGTTCCTACTGGGAACAGGACTGGGAAACCTGGGCACAGATGTTTTGTTAATGTAATTACATTATTGGTGCCTCTTAACTGCCTGCAGTCCTGAGCTGTAAGCCAAAATGAAGTCATGCATAAAAATTTTCAAAAAGTATCCATCAAATTAAAACTATTGCTCTGGAGAGATACACCACTAATTTTCATTTCATTTCATGGAAATCGTGCCATCCTTAGTATGTTTTAAACCCCTATCATTTCCCATGCATGCATCTTTATAGATAATATAAACGCACAACTCTTACTTTCCTTAGCAATTTGTAATCATATAGACCATACCATAAAACTTTTCCTGTTGAATTTATTCCATAACATAAGTAGCTTGGAATTAGCTTCAAACTCACAGGACTCTAATTTTATCTGTTTCATTAAATTTCTAACAGACATAAATAGCCTATTGCTACAGAATATGAAATACATGGTTCTTTAAATGAAAGCATACTAATAAATGAGAAACTGTAGATTTAAGAATTAAATATAATAAACTCTCATAAACTACCCGCTATGAGAACAAGTTAAAACCTACCTCTTTGACAAGAAATTGCAAGGAAAACAAAAAATAAATTTTTAATATTTCAGCATATCTTTCTTTTCTGAAAGACATCAGTGAGTGCTTCAACACTGACAATGCCTGGTCAAACAAACAGGGGGAAAAAAAAGAAATTAGAAGTCCAAGGAATGTTGATACTGTAAAAAGCAAAGAAATTTAATATTCAGCTTTTATGCTTTGTTTCATCAGTTGCTTTTCAGGGTAAAAATGCTGGGTGGGGGTTCTGTTGTATTTTTCTGTAAACTGAACACCTAACTCCTGGAAATGCTTGTGAAAAAGTCCATCCTCTGTCGGTCACATGTGTGCTCATGTTCTATGTTATGCTGAGATTTGTAAAGTTAATTACATGAAATTCACATAGAGATCTAAAAGACAAGGATTTAAATATTATTAAACTAAACCCAAGAAGTTTTGAAATTACTCATTACACTTTCATACCATTTTAATATTTAACACAAAAGTTTACCAACTTATTTTGTTATCTTAAGAAGACTTATGTCTGAATTTATTCCCTAAGTCCTTGAAAATAAATGTCTATATGCTGAAGTGGATGTAGAAAACAGATCATCTAGATGTAAGAGTTTCTTAATAATTACAAGAGGAGATCTCTGACCAATTTGTAATCATGGTCGTAGGTAGTTTACTTAAATCATTGTACTAAACGGCAAGAATAAGGATTCTTTGATTCCAGAGAGTTGGTATGTGGATTTAAACAAGTGAGCAATACATAGAATTTTCTCATTGTTTCAACTGAGATAACATTTCATAGCTCCCCTCTTCCCTATGTAAATTTATGTTCACATCTTTTCCTCAACTAAAGCTGAAATCTTAAATATTGGAAGACTTTCTAATTCTTCCAGTTAATGCAAATATTGCATAGAACAAGAATCAGTATACATGTCTTCCTGACAGTAACATTCTTTCTGATTATATTGCTTGCAAAGAATAAAGGCATGAAATTGGACAGTGGAGATGGCAGCACAGGTACCAAAAGCAGTATAGCAGAGTATACAATTTTATTTAGTGGCAGATTGCTTACTTCTGAAGTGCATAACTTTCTGCTCATGTTAAGGAGACGTTATAATTTAATTAAATTGCTATTAAAAATACAAACCTTTGCTCTGGCATCTGTTTTGTCATCAGCCTTTGCAGACAACAGCATGAGTCTCAATATTAAGGAAACAGTTAGAGGAAACTGGCCTTTCAGCTGAGGTATGTTGGATTTCATAAGTCTTTCAATTTTGGGCAGTGGAATATCATAGAAGAACACATTACCAATCATATCTTGTCCCCGTCTTCCAGCACGTCCTGACATCTAAGAATAAAACATTTAAAATTACGTTATTAAAATAAGAACATTATTAATTTTTAAATAAAATATACCTAAATTGTATACACTGGCACCACCTATACAGTCTTAAAGCATTTATGCAGAATTGTTACAATAAAGTGTGCAAAATACATTGTACCTCAAATATACTGGTTTACAAATTCAGTGGGTTTATTTACTTTTTTAAATATGAACTTCAAAATTTGATAGAAGATCTAAACATGGGCCAGCATACTTACTTTCTCTCACGTGTCTTTTGTGTTTCTTCAAGGTAAGTCTTAATTTATACTGATACGCCATCTTTGTTTTCCAGTTACATTTAGCTGTGAATTACTTCTGGGTAGATTTGGGACAGAGATAGTCTCAGTATGAATAAAGAGCAGAAAATATGAATGAAGAGTAGAGAGAAGCTTCCAAAGGGTGTATTCCCCTGCTTGGATCACCTGTTCTTGATCAGGTCTGTTGTGGGGACTTGCCCTTGTACCAGATGATGTGAAAAAAGCTGGAGTTGTATCATTTATGTGCAGCAGAAGGGAGGTACATGTAGGTCCAGCTACAGCACATATCTACTCACACTCGTAGAGCTACCTGCCAGATATGCCATCAGCTGTACCTGGTGTATATGGTCTCCTAAACCAGATGCAAACTGGAAGTACTTCATGAAAATACACGTTTATGAAGTAGCACAAGAGCAAGAGACAGGGGCTAATGAAGAGGTTAGAGTCTCTCAGCCCCCTCAGTAAGTTGAGCCATGACCACAGACATTCTGCTTTATTGTGTTTGCAACCTCATCTACACACTGCTGTGTTGCATTGCGTAGAGTGCTAATTCCAAGATGGAAGGAACTCAAATGTCCCTATTAGTCCAGTCAGCAATCTTTCTCATTACATCCCCATTGTATATTCTTAGGGCATATTCTTCACACATTTGTACAAATCTGGCTTGAGCAAAACAGCTTTTGTCTTTTCTGCTCACATAATAGAAACCTGAATTTATGTCTTTAATTCCCTGAGCAATTATAATTCTTCCATGGCTGAAGTAGGTCTTTTGACATATTTTATTTGTGGACTGTCAGTTCTGAAACATGAGTAAAATCACGTTAGCTAAAACTATTATTGTCACCAAAATGAGCAGCTAAAACTCATAACATACCCAGAAGTTAATTTAAAAAGAAGACATTTTTTTCTGAATTTGTGTGTGATGATGGCTATATGTGTACTGCTCTTCTAATAAAAGGTAGGCATTCTATTTCCATACCTGTCTGTAATTTAGGGCATCTAGAAAGACAGAATCTTCAGCAAAGACAACAGATTTACATGGCATGTTGATTCCTAGAGCAAGTGTTGAAGTAGCTGTGACTACCTATAAAATATCAAACACGAATGTATCTATTAGAAATGGTAATATCCAATTAAAAAAAAACCAAACCAACAAACACCTGTAATATTCAGTTTAAATCACAACAGGAATTTTACTATAATTTTTCATATAGCTAAACCTTAATCTAATTAATTTATCAGAGCTATGAACATACATGAATTTCAGTCTTTAGTGTAGTTCACAGAGCCACTACATATGCATATTTATTTTTTTTTTTATCCTGAAAGTTTATACCACATCCTTTATGGAACAAAAATTGAAATAATATTGAAATTTAACATAAAAAACCATTTCATTTCATAACATGAAATTAAACACATTCAGTTGGCTGCTGCAGTAAAAGACAATAAGAAATGTTTCTTTAAATACATTAAAAACAAAAGAAGGACTAAGGGCAATCTCCAACCTCTACTGGATACTGGGGAAACAGTGACCAAGGATGAGGAAAATGCTGAGGTACTGAATCCCTTCTTTGTCTCAATCTTTAACAGTAAGATCAGTTGTTCTCCAAGTGTCCAGCCCCCTGAGCTGATGACAGGGCCAGGGAGCAGAATGAAGCCCCTGTAATCCAAGGGGAAGTGTTCAGTGACCTACCACACCACTTAGACACACACAGATCTGTGGGGACAGATGGAATCCACCCAAGGGTACTGAGGGAGAAGGTGGAAGTGCTCACCAAGCCACTTCCCATCATTTATCTGCGGTCCTGGCTAACCAAGGAGATCCCAGTTGACTGGAGATTAGCAACCGTGACACATGTCTACAGGAAGGGCCAGAAGGAGGATCCATGGAACCACAGGCCTGTCAGTCAGACCTCAGTGCCAGGCAAGGTTGTGGAGCACATCATCTTGCGTGCCATCATGTGGCACATACAGGACAATCAGTTGACCAGGCCCAGTCAGCGTGGGTTTATGAAAGGCCAGGTCCTACTTGACTAACCTCATCTACTTCTATGACAAGGTGACCCACTTAGTGGATGAGGGAACAACTGCGAATGTTTTCTACCAGGACTTCAGTAAAGCCTTTGATACCATTTCCCACAGTATTTTCCTGAAGAAACTGGCTGCTCATGGTCTGGACAGGTGCTGGAAAACTACCCAGAAGAAAAGGACCTCAGGGTGTTGGTTGACAGCCATCTGAATATGAGCCAGCAGTGTGTCCAGGTGGCCAAGAAGGCCAATAACATTCCTGGCTGGTATCAGAAATACTGTGACCAGCAGGACTTCAGAAGTGATTGTCCCCCCGTACTCAGCACTTCTGAGGCTGCACCTTGAATACTGTGTTCAGTTTTGGGCCCCTTACTATAAGAAGGACATTGAGGTGCTGGAGTGTGTCCAAAGAAGGACAATGAAGCTGTTGAAGGGTCTAGAGCACAAGTCCTATGAGGAGAGGCTGAGGGAACTTAGGTCCTTTAGCCTGGAGAAAGGGTGGCTCAGGGGAGACTTCATTGCCCTCTACAGCTACCTGAAAGGAAGTTGTAGCGACGTGGGTGTTGGTCAGTTCTCCCAAGTAACATGCGATAGCACAAAAGGTAATGGCCTCAAGTTGTGACAGGGGAGATTTAGATTGGATATCAGGAAAAAATTCTTCACCAAAAGGGTTATCAAGCACTGGAACAGGCTGCCCAGGGATGTGCGTGACTGCTTAGCCTTGCAGGTAATTAAAAGACACGGTAGACTTAGTGCTTAGGGATATGGATTTGTCTTGGACTTGGCAGTGCTGGACTAGTGGTTGGACTCAGTGATCTTAAGGGTCTTTTCCAGACTAAATGATTCCATGATTCTATGATATGCTAATATAGGGGATAGAATCTCCTAATTAGAAATGAAGTTGTACAGTTATCAGTTCACTTGTTTATATTATTTCTTTGGAAACCTTTATGTAAACACTTTTAAATGAGCATGACAATGTCAATGCAAGATATTTTACCACTGGTGAAAGGTACACTATATTTTTAAATTCAATATATGGACAACCTGGTATTTAAAAAAAAAGCACGGATCCCAATTTACTGACCTTGATATACCCCATTCTGAAAAGCATCTCCACTACTTGTCTTGCCTTGTGGGCCATAGATCCATGATGAAACCCAATGCCCCTCAGTGCCATCACTTGCTGCAGACTATTTCCCCTCTCAAACCTAATTCGATGAAAAATCTTCCTCAAGGTCTGCAAATAAAAAGAAATGTTAAGTGTTAACCACAATCAGGTGTTAAAATAAACCTTCTCTGATGAAGTTCCAAGCACTACGGAGAAATACAGCTGTTTATGATCTCCAGTGAGCCTGAAGCTCAAAGCATATAACTGCATACATACCATCAGTAGCTTCATTATGACAACAAATCCAGGCTCTTCAGTACAATGCTGTGTGCTATAAGTTTTTTTCACCTTTGCAAAAAATGCCATTACACTAGTTCCAATTGTTGTACCATGCAGCTAGAGGTAACCAGGCCCGGCAAGCTTTCATGCTCATGACTTTCCTACTCAAAACGCGGCCTCGTGACCATGTACTGTGTGTCACTATCACAGAACAAATTTGTAAGTAGCTATGTGAAGGTAATATTCTTTTGGGATTTTTTGTCACACCTGCTCAGTACCAGCATCTCATCTCACAACAACTAGAAGTTTCCCTTTACCAAACTCAGAAACAGAACTGAATTAAGCTTTTTCAGTATTTTCTGAACTTCACTCTAGAGCTAAGTGGCATCTGTTCCAAAGTCCAAGTTACTTTTTCACTATCTTTAACCATGTGCAACTGTGGGAAGCACATGCTGACTGTCAGCAGTCCAAAAATGTCATTGGGATCCCAAGTTCCCAGAATAAGGAATCATGAGAATTTTCAAGTTTGGTCTGAATAGAGAGAAATTAGAGAGAAATGTCTCTTTCAAGACATACCACAATATGCAGAAAGCATTATCAAGACACTTCATCAAAATTTTGAGCACCTTTTCTCTGAAGTAAGAGCTGTATGTCACAATTACTTTTCTTCATAAGGAAACCCCAAGCCATGAAGAGACATCTACATGTTTCAAGAACTTTAGACCAGAAGGGATCTCCTGGATCAGTCACCCACTACTGCTGGAAACCACATCATATAAATCTCTTTAATAAATTATTTCTTAATTGTTTGTGTGTATATATATATATATACACACATACATACACACATGAATACTTCTGATGGACATTTGCAGATTTTCAGTGGGTTTCTTTCCTCAGGGGTCATAAACACATTGAAGATCCTGGAAAAGTTTGCTTTGTGGAGTCCAGAACTTACAGAGCCTAAAATAATTCACTACTTAGTATTTTTACAAGATATGATTTTACAAGACATGGAGGGCTTAAGAATGTTTTGATAAGTACACAAAGGTACCATCAGACACAGGCTGATGACTCAGAAAAAAAGGAGTCCGAGATCTGAATCAAGTAACAGAGCTGCAATGCTGATAGATCATGGAAATTAATCAACTGTAGTATACATCCCAGGACTGCTCTTGCAAGGACAAGTCAACATCTTTTATTTGGCAGAATGAAAGTTGTCCATACATCTTACAAATGAAGTTATCTAAGATTGGTACCTGAAATAAAATTTAAATGGAAATATTCAGAATGTTTCATGAAGTCAACGCATACTGTTATGAAGTACAATCACATCACACATTATATGCAGTTTATGTACTTATGCACAAATTCATGCATTTCAGACATATAAAACCAAAACCATGTTATAGTTATCAGTGAATTACTTACATCTTCATCCACTGCTCTAGGATCAGCATAAGTACACCCAGAAGGGACACTAGTTAGCCTTTTAAGTCTTTTCTCTAACTGTTGTTTTGTATTCAAAAGAAGTCCCATGTTTTCCATTTTACTGGGGCTCAACTTTTTGGTATCCCTGTATACAATATAAAATTCAAAATATTGATTTTGCAATGTATGTTAAATACATTTCTCAATTTTAAAATATTCTTTGAATACTGAAAGATGCAGACTCATTCCCTTTTAAACTGTAAGCTTAAGCACTTAGGTAGGTAGGTGTGTTAATGTCAATTCACTGATAATGCTAACAGCTAACTAACAACTTCACCTTATCATGTCTTGTATGCAAAACAGCAAGCAATTCTGGGTGAAATAGAGAGGAGTAAGTATGGCAGTATACAAATATGAAGGAACCTTAAGTCAGCAACTGTAAGTTGAAGTCAGATAAGTTCATTCTTTCATGATGTTACGTCCAAAGAATGCACTGTAAATTGTCATGATTAGAAGGATAAAACCGTAATAATTTACGTTCCTGAGAATTCTGATAATAATAGCAACCATATTTTATTGCCAAATGCCTTAGGAAACTCTATGATCACAAAATCAAGAAAACTCAAGGTTAAAGGGGAAACAAATACAGAACAACCTAGACAAAAGGCTGACAAATACTCAAAGAGCATCTCACCTGTCAGGTGAACCCGTACTTCAGAGACCCACCTTACGCAATGTCAGCAGCACTGGTATCTTTCTGCTGCCTGACTATACACTGGGTACTGCTGATTGATACCTGCCATACAGCTGTTCCTACTGTGTGAGTAGTTAGAGCATAAATTGGAGCAGGGACTACTATGCTGCAAGCTGGATGAATGTGCTGCTGAATGGCACATACTTTTTAATAATGTATTGTTCTAATACTTACTGAGGATTGAATTTTTTTAGCATTTTATTCAGTTTTCTTAGTTCATCTTCTAAACGTTCCTTTTCCCTCTCGGTGTCAGGATCTTGTTCACTTCTTTGTTTTTTCACCAAATTGAGGAATACATTCCTGGCTGAGCATTCCACTGAACTCACATTAAATCTTAATGTAAAAAAAAATATATAATATATATCAGTTAGGTGAACTCTAATAGAGTTTTTATTTAAATGTAATGCTGCTACAATAGTAAAAAAAAAGGTACTTTTTAAATTCTTTTGCAGCAGGCAGATCCTGTCAACTGACAGCATACAAGATGTTGCCAACACATGGGGTGAGGCTGCTTCTTAGTCCATTAGAATATTCACAAGTCATTCAAATCTGGCAGTGACCAGCAACAGGGGTAAAAATTGAAGGACTTTATCCTTTTATGCAGAAAGACCAAATACAGATTTTAAGGCTAGGAGATAACCTTTCCTTAACTTAAGCTTTTCACAGCTTCACAGATGACAGATCTTATAACATATATTTGCTATTTCCTTTTCCCCTGCAGCCCCCCTTTGAAGCTCAGACCAAATGATCTCATTTCTCTCTACCATTGAGTTTACTCAGCCATAAGGAGTACTAAATTGGTGCCAACCTGATATTTTCCTTGGTGGCTCTAAGAAAAGAAAAGCAAGCTGTTTTTTCCCTACCAATGGCTGTGATAGCAATTTGACTTCTACAGCTCTGACACCCACTGTCTCAGAAGTCTCCATTAATTCCATGCTAATGTAACACCATAAAGGATGACTGCTTTGCAACCTCATTCAGCAATAACACCTTAGGGAGAAAAGGTTTACCAGTACCAATAAGGCACAAATGTCAATATACTACTCCAAGTCACTGTCTACTACTTGTGAGGGCTACTCCTCCCCTTCATCTCCATCACAGTTTCTCAAGACTGGGAGATTTAACTAGAGATTTTTAATTATTTTTTTAAAAATCTTGTCCCTTGTCTGACTACAAAGACACTGGAGAGGTCTACCAAGTGTTGTTATGCTGCACCTGTGCCATAAAAGACCCTTAGACAACAGATGCCTGTGCCTCATCCCCCATCCTTGATACCATTAAGTTCTTCTTCCATCTTCACTGGTCTGGGATGTGTTCTTGTCTTACCATGATCATTTTTCTAGGATATTCATACTCTACTTGTAGTCCTCTCAGAGCAGTAAGTCACCAAGCATTTCTAAGGACCCATCATTCCAGGGTAGATGAGAGGAAGGCACTTATCAAACTCCCCTAAGGACAAGTACCTTGGAACTTCCTACTGAGTGCCCCAAAATGATGTTGCAGTTCACAAAGCAGCCCTGAAATTATTCCTTGTTTGAATGAATTACAAATATTTAAGTCCTTTTGAAAACTGTAAGTTTCTCCTTGAAATCAGCCATAACATTCATTTACAACTAGACTGTCACCAAGAAATAGAAAAAGATATAATTTACCAGCAATGAGTAATTTGAGATGTGCTATCAATATGTATATTCCCTTTTGGCTTCTTCCTTTCTAGATTTCTTTCAGAAATGCCTTTTTATCAGCATCAAGCATGTAAGAACTGAAATGGCAGTGAGCATTCTACCCCCAGTGCCCAGTGTAAGGAAGGGCAAGGCTTCATACTGGGATGAGAAAACTTTCTCTTTTTATAGGATTGTCCCTATGCATTTTTACAGTGAGAATATGCACTAGACAACTGGTTCACTGATAAGCAGCTTCTTCTTATTATTAAGTCCATCACTGAGGTACATGCCTACTTTACTAATATTAGCAATATCACTGACAATAATGTTATTGGCAGTAGGGTCCAAGTTGTGCATGCTTCATATTATGTAATTACATCTTACATATTTGCAAAACAGGTTTATGGATGCGTATCACTGGGTGTAAGATGAGACTGTTGGAGGCTATGCAGTGGAATCATCAACACGTGGCAAATGCACACATTAACAGAACCACATTCCACCCCTCTCCTCTCCCTAGCAAATCTGCCCTTACATACACCATTTTCACCTCTAAATAAACAGCTTACACTTTCCAAAAGTTTTACCGATTACACTAGGGTAAAGCAACTGAGAATCTGACTCTCATTTTAGTGTGATTCAGTTTCTTGCAATTTTCTCAGAAATCATGCACAGATTCTACACTTTCCACACAGTAATTAAATGCTCCCCGTTTTCTTTCAGCTAAACATTTAGTGCCAGAAAGACACATGGGTTGATAGAGCTCGTAGGCCTTTACTTCGTGTATTTTAAAGCAGAGGTAACAAATACCATATGAATGGCACTTGCCACACACATATCAATGCTTATGTCCAATACTCATTTTTCTGAATGTAGGTAATACACGTATAGTACATGGAATATGTAAATACTTACATAAAAAATATTGCAGGCAACTTATCCATCTCATGTAATTTATCAACAAAGCTGGCAAAACGTGTCCACTTTTCCCGTTCTGAGCAATCCACAGGTTTTGGCTTAAGGTGCTCCAGTAGCTCGTTCACCTGATCAGAATAGTATTATTGTGTAGATTTTAATGGCAGAAACTTCTGTCTGAAGGCTAACAAATATGAAGACTCCATTTTCCCATGTCAACTTCTATCAGCTCAATTTTTTAAAATCTTTCAGAACTGCAATAGTCACATATAGTTTACAGACTAAAAGGTCTGCAAGCTATCAGCTGACTTTGGTAAGAGCTCAAAATGCAAGTTATTGTAGCATTCATGGCTACCATCATTGTGCAAATGATAAAGTATTGCTAACATACTGATTATGATGTATTTTCACATTCAGGTGTCATATTTCAAGAAATTTGTTTCCTCCCCCAGGTATTCCTTATTTTTCTTGTTGTCAGTTCAGCACCTCCTCAAATTCCTTTTTATGATATAAGAATAGTGGCCTC
This sequence comes from Todiramphus chloris collaris, assembly GCA_025345505.1. Lineage (NCBI taxonomy): Eukaryota > Metazoa > Chordata > Aves > Coraciiformes > Alcedinidae > Todiramphus > Todiramphus chloris. The sequence goes on from JANVCC010000035.1 coordinate 2,661,847, forward strand.
CAATCAAGGAATTGAATTTCTGCTCACTGCTTAATTTCTCTATTTTATGTGGAAAGATGCATACTGTCTGTGTCTATATACAGGTTTTGAATGAGCAGCAAGAAAAGAGGTAGACTAAAAAAGCAGAGCAATGGTACAATATTCTCACTAATTGTAAGAGGGACCTGAAGGAATAAGAAATTGCAATCTCACAGCAGTATCAGAAGTCTGATTCCTAGAGAAGCTTGTGAAAATACCACGTTGAAAAGGCTTATGGAAATGCTGCAAATACTAGTGCTTATCTTTCAAGTACAGCAGCAGGTAAACCTAATAAATAATATTTATGGAAGGAGAAACTCCCATAATTATATTATTACATCTAATTGTTATTATAGGAAAGCTGTACACGATCTTAAGAAAGCGTCATGTAACAACTGTTACCTTCTGTTTTTGTCCAAGCACAATCCATTTGCTTATCTCTTTCTTCAGTTCCTGTTCATATTTCCTCGCATCTGCTTTTTTTATTACTACTTTATTCTTGAAAGAGACATATTCCTCAGGATCTAGTTCCTGGAAAACAACATTAATACAAAACACTGCAGTACTTCATTAACTATTATTTTTACATCTTTAGCCCACAGCTCTGCATACACACCTGTGCCCTTGGCCACCCTTGCCAGACTTTCACCATTATGTCATAAAGCTGGATGCTCTCTCGTGGAGACAGAGAAAGATCTGAAGGAATGCCATAGTTTTCAATCTGAAAGGAGTTTAAACAAAAGAAAAATAAAGGCATGATTTTGATGCAATCCATGTTGCATAAATGTAACAGCTGCTAAACAATGTTGATAGCAAGTATCATGCTTACATGATTGACTGTTAATGCAGCACATGGATGACAATGTTCAATGATAAAGTCACTGCCCTTTAGGGAACACACATACTTTTCCAAATCATTGTATCTTTCTTCATATAAGACTGTGAGGAGACAAAAATGATGTCACAAGGCCTGTGTTCATTTTAAAAAGCAAGTGCTTAATCCTGCAACATTTGTTTTTATTTAAAAGAAAAACCAAACTAAAATATGCTTATGCTGATTAGTTTTCACAGAAATAACACAAAAATTTCTTGCTCACAAAATATTCTGATACACACCTAGCCTAACACGATATGACTTCTTTTGGTCTTGTACTTTAGATTGCACTCTACATTTTCTTGTAAAGTTCTTTCCAGAGTTTGTAGAGCTTCGTTCTATTGTCTTCTCAGCACATTGCCAATACCTTTTTACAGATTGTAACCACCTACAGTCAAGAATAAAATAAGAGTTGTAATAGAAAAATTGCCACTGTTCTAATAGATGAATTACTACAATCTGTTAAATTTCTCCTATAGAATTTCCTGTCCCACTCTCACCACCTTCAGTGCAATTTTCTCCAGCTTATTTCAGGGTGCAAAGAAAAAGTGTGAAATAGCACCATTATACATAAAAGCCAATGCAGGTGTCTTCTCTGACTGGTGATAGACAGGTGTGGTTATCAGGCTTCATCAATTCAAATAGATGTAAAAGCCTCCTAAATTCCTCTGGACAGATCAGTTATTGTATCTGAAGGAATAGCAGTTCCTGTTCTCAATACAGAGTTAAGAGTTACAATACAGTCTTGTGTTAATTGGGGGAATAAGGGTAGCATAATACATATAATGATATAAGTCCAAATCAGCTGCCTCCCAGTAGTAACTGACCCCTCTGTCTAAAATGGCTCATATCCAATTTAAATATGCTCTTGTGAGCAAGACAATTCCACACATACTCAGTTAGGTGTTCCGGGTTACTGACAGTAGCAGAAAGTGCCAAAAATGGACATCGAATTGTTACCAGAAGATGCTCCCAAACCTCTGCTCCAATTTCACCACCAAGACAATGAACCTATGTTTTGGGGAAAAAAGATTAAAAGAAGAAATGTTCATAGCATCACAGAATGGTTTCAGTTGGAAAGGACCTTTAAAGGTCATCCAGTCCAATCCTCCTGTGGTAAGCAGAGATATCTGTAACTAGATCATGTTGCTCAGAGAGAACACCATCAAGCCTGACCTTGAACATTTCCAGAGATGGGGCATCTACCACCTCTCTGGGCAACTTGTTCAGTGTTCCACCACCCTCATCGTAAAAACTGTCTTCCTTATATCTAGTCTAAATTTCCCCTCTTTTAGTTTAAAACCTTTTTTTTTTAGTTTAAAACCTTTTTTTTTAGTTTAAAACCCTTGTCCTGTCACAACAGGCCCTGCTAAAAAGATTATCCCCATCTATCTTATAGGCCCTCTTTAAGTACTGAAAGGCTGTAATAAGGTGTCCCCAGAGCCTTCTCTTCTCCAGGCTGAACAGACCCAGCTCTCTCAGCCCTTCTTCACAGGAGAAGTGTTTCAGCCCTCTGATCATTTTTGTGGGCCTCCTCTGGACCCACTCCAACAGTTTCATGTCCTTCTTATACTGAGGACTCCAGAGGTCTCACCAGCATAGAATATAGGAGAACCACCTCCCTCAACCTGCTGACCACAATTCCTTTGATGCAGCTCAGAATTCAGTTCCCCTTCTGGGCTGCAAGTGCATGTTGCTGTCTCTCATCCAGTTTTTCATCCACCAGTACTCTCAATTACTTCTCAGCAGGGCTACTCTCAATCCCTTTATCCCCCAGCCTGTATTAATACCAAGAATTACCCTGACACAGGTATAGGTCTTCGCACTTGTCTTTGTTGAACCTTATGAAGTTCACCCAGGCCCATATCTCAAGCTTGTCCAGGTCCCTCTGAGTGGCATCCTGTCCTTCTGGCATGTCAACAGCACCACCCAGCTTAGTGTCATCTGCAAACTTGCTGAAGGTGCACTCAATCCTATGGCCTATCTCATTGATGAAGATCTTAAACAGCATTGGTTCCAGTATGGACCCCCGAGAGACACTACTTGTTCCTTATCAAAGTGCACCCATAAGAAGAGTTGGTTTGTGTTTTGCAAAAATCAAAAGTTTGGCGAGATCAGTACTGAATAATTCTCATGTTGTAGCAATCGACCATGAGATCCAAATCAAACATCCAGTAATTGTCTCTCCAGACTTTACTGGATAGCAAGTTAGTTTGAATTTCAATAATACTTTCACTGTTTGTACCCTAGATATTCACTGGCATCATTAGCAATTAATCCTATATACAAGAAAGAATACAGTCGAAATTTTAGATTTAGCAAGATTAATAATTGACTTTTTCCTGGAAAGACTGTCAAATACCATATGATGTGAAGTGCACATGATCCCAGTCTGGAATGGAGCCACTGAGACCATAGCGGTGGCTTTTTAGTTTTTCAGTTGACTGACTTGAGAGAAAGAAAGGAAGTTCCCACTAGTTTTGACTGAACAGTATGTTCTCCTGAGGACTAAAAAGAGTTTTAAGTTCTTTCACTGGAGTACATAATTACACTACTAGTGAACAGGAAAAAGGAAGTAAGTCTGAAATAGTATTTCTGGAAGTTGGGATTTTTTTTAGGAGAAATAATGTACGTAATGAATAACTGAGTAACCACCATTTTTCCTATATTTACTATATTTGTTACTTTGATTACTATTAAAAGATACCTACCTCATCAAATATAACATATTGTATCCGTTTGGTCCACTTCTGGCAACGAGGAGACAACATCAATATTTCTAAACATTGAGGCACCGTGACTAGTATCTAAGAAGAAAGGTTTGTAAAAATTTATTTTCAAGTAAACTGACTAATCAAGTAGATTCTATATTTTAAAAGCATTTAAATATGTATGTATTTCATGAATGAAAGATTTGTCACCGCTATCTTCAAGAAGGGCAAGAAAGAGGACACAGGAAACTAGTGACTGGTCAGATTCTGCTCAATCCCAGGGAAGGTGATGGAACAACTAATCCTGGAAATCATTTCCAAGCACATGAAGAACGAGAAAGTCATCAGGAGTCTTCAGCATGAATTCACCAAGGGGAAGTCATGCTTGACCAAATGCTATGATGAAATGACTGGCTTGGTAGAATAAGGAAGAGAAATGGATATTGTCTTCAGTAAGACTTTTGATAACATCTCCCATAGCATCCTCACAGAGAATCTGTTAAGTACAGGACAGATGAGCAGATAGTGAGGTAGACTGAAAACTGGTTGGAAGGTTGGACCCAGAGACTGGTGACTATTGGTACATAGTCTAGCTGAAGGCCAGTAACTAGCAATGTAGCCCAAGGCTAAAAGTGTGTCTGATTCTGTTTAACATCTTCATTAATGCACGGATGATGGGGAAAAGCGTACCCTCAGCAGGTTTTCTTATGACACCAAACTGGGAGGAGTGGTTGATACAGCAGAGGGTCGTGCTGCCATGCTGAGGGACCTAGACAGGCTGGAGAAATGGGCTTACAGGAACCTCATGAAGTTCAACAGGGATGTGTGCAAAGTCCTGTACTTGCAGAAAAACAACCCCATGCACCAGTGCATGCTGGGGGCCACCCAGCTGGGAAGCAGCTGTCCTGATGGACACCAAGTTGAACATGACTCAGCAATGTGAGGCCTGTATTGTCTTGGGCTGCATTAGGAGGAACACAGACAGCAAATCAAGGCAGAGGATCCTTCCCTTCTACTCAGCACTGATGAGTCCACACCTGGAGTCCTGTGTCCAGTTCTGGGCTCCCCGCTACAAGAGAGACCAAGCTCGTGGCCTTCTATGATGGAGCAACTACATCAGTGGACAAGGGAAGAGCCACTGGTGTATTCTACCCAGATTCCTGTAAGGCATCTGCTTTATGCTGGCAACCAAAGGATTTGAATGCTTTTTCTTTTAATGGGAGCAAGTAAGCAACTGCACGTCCCCTAAGGATGAATAGGTAAGGTTGTATGCCGTAGACTGAAAGTGTTTGGCAAGCAATATAGGTATAATTAGATTTTTTCATCAATAGCACAATTGTTATCATTTCAGAAGCCAGATGGAATACAGAAGTCATTATTATTATGTGTTAAAACACCCATAAGAATATACCTGAGAATTCATGACGTCATGGCGATAATCTCGTGTGAAAACTCCACATACTACCAATCCATCTGGAAGTTTCTTGGTGAATCGACTGTATATAGTTCCCACCACTTGGTTTACAAGGGCCTTAAATAAAGCATCTCATTAACAAAAGTAGACAGTGTGTGTCTAAATGCATATGATACTCCAACACACATAAAAGCATTCAACTTTGGCACTGATATTAATTACTAGACTATAATGTACTATTGAATGTACCATGGAATGTATGAAGTCTAGACTGTCAACAATGTTGACTTTAAAGATGGTACTTGATTTTCAGTTATACTCAGATGCTTTCAAAGAAATTTAGTGTTGTGTACAGTGAGATACACATTATTAATACTGTATTTCCATTATATTCAAAGCATAGATCATATTCTACTGTGTCTACAAGCACTTCAATGATCTCAAGTTGCTGGGCTGCAGGTATAAAATACACTTCTGCATCCAGAATGATATTCAAATTACAAGATTATGTTGATGCCCAACCTGACTATAATCACAAAAAAAAATTTTACTTATAGAAAACAATCCATAAAGATTGTTATTGTGTAGCAGCACATGTAATTCATGATCAAAAAATGATATCACTGAACATTAAAATAAGTTTAGGAAATAATCAAAACACTGTGCCACAGCACTTAAGTCAATTTTAAGTATTAGGATAGAAGCCTCATTAAAAAATATCCCCCTGTCTGGAGTTTCATCAGTTTTCTCTTGAAGCATCTAATGGTGAACTCAATTTGAAAAAGATGAGTTGACTTGCTTGGTCTAATATTACTTTCATCATGTTGGTAGGATTTTGGTACTCTCAATGCTTACTTAATATGCTACTTAGAGCACTTTTGTATATATCAGCGTTTCTGACCTGAAATCAGCTATACAGATATTAATAGAAAAAAGCTCTACATGAGCTTAAATATTTTGAAGATGTTTTTGCAAACTTACTGTTTCTAATAAATGTAAATGTAAAACAGAATGTAAAGATTCCTTTTCTAATAAAATAGATATATAAATTAAATTTGTAAAAAAAGTTACCCAAACAGTTTCACAATCATACTGAGAAATATCAAAGTCATACATACAGAATGCGTAGTAGGATGCAGCCTTACCTTTGTAGGAGCAACATATACAACTACTCCTTCATTGCTTGTTTTCAGAACTTTTTCCATGCAATAGTATGATGCATATGTTTTTCCAGATGAAGTGGGAGCAACAATCACTGCAGATTCATTATTATCTACGGCATCAAGAAGCTCTCGCTAAGAGAAAAGCAGTTACTTACATAAAAATGTATTGTTATGAAGTTTTTATTTAGTAAACCAACACTTTCAGTGAAAACATCTCTTATTTTTGCATGTGGACTTCATATATAGATTTTAGACTACAGAAAGTGAAGTTAACCTAGTTGTTTTATGACTATATTCTTTTCTCTTAAACTGTTAGTGGGAAAAAAATGGAATGACAAATTATAACTTTACTAGTTTAATTATGTGGTCTGAAATACTGATAGCAGAACATTCTGAGTCCAAAGACTAGACATTTTCAAATTAAAAAATAAAACCATTTAACTCAGCAGTGTATAATTTAGTTCCAAAAACTTCATTGTTCCATACTAGGCAATATTTCTTCTTGCATTATAATAGTTACATCAGTATTGTCCAAATCTCTCTTCTGTTCCTAGCACACAATGTTCATTAATTTTTTGTTTGCTGTTACTGTTGTCCTCCACGCTGTCCCACTGTACACAGGTCTGTGAAAGGATGGTGGATGGGATATACACAAGGAAGCAGAAACAGTACTAACACTATCTTCCTCTGTCAGCACATACGCCAAGTTCCAAGTTGCTTTTCAAGCAAGTGGCTGTTTTGAAGATACAGACATGCAAAGCACCAAAGTCAACTGGCCTCCCACGTCCAATAATGAAAAATGTGAGTTAAACTTACAGACAGAAAAGTTATTACTCAACTTATACTACAGATAATCCTTTAGGGACAAATGAGCAGAGGATGAACAGATGGAGATTATCCAAATGGGGTGTTACCGCCATCAAATATGGTAATAAGCAGTGAAATCCATTGGATTTCGGTCTTCTTATGTTGAATTCGTTTGGCCAAGCCCTCTGTAGAAAAGCTCTCAGTGTGGAAAGAACATGGAATAGAGTCCAAAATTATCTATTGAATTTGTTAAACTTATTCAAAATTAAATTTGTTAAACAACATTATTTTTGACAAGTAGTATAATAGTCTGTATTTTGAAATGAAAAAAAAAAAAAATCAAAAACCTTCATGCAAAAAGTTTGTGTCTCATTACCTGCCATGTGTCTGGTATGAAATGTTGCACTCGGGGATCTGGATCATTCCTCTCTTCTCTGAGCAAGTAATAATCCATGTATTGTAGCTGGAAACGAGCTGGACCCACTTCGACAGCATACTTGCTTATCTTCTGATCATTACTTTTTCCTGTCTATAAGGTCAAATGAAAATTCAAGTTGGTTTGAAAGCTAGGAAGAGACGAAGAAAATGGCACAGCCTTTGTTCTCTGGAACTCTGCAAGCTTTGGAAAACATATGAAAGTGCAGGTGATTTTTTAAAAGTCTCCTGCAGAAATCTGCAGCATATAGCCTTGTCAGGGTTATTCTTGTATCACTTACAAGTAAACTATGATCTAAAACCAATATGTCTTCCATAGCTAGTGGTGGCATTGGTGCTGATTTCGTTGTCAGAAGAGCTAACAAAACTGGCTTGAGGGCAAAGCTCAGACTCTTCAAGCTATTGCCTGCCAGAGCTTTCTCATCCTATATTTTGCCTCTTTTCTTTATCCTGCCCTGATGTCTTGCGCAACAAATCACAGTTGCAAAAGCAAATGAAATATAAAGGTTGAGTGTGATATGAAATTTTGTAAAGCATTGTATTTTTTTAAACAGTGCCTGTATATCCTAAGACATACCAAATTTAATGTTCATGGACACTTATGGTTACAACATCTGATCCTGAAAGCTGTATATAAAAGCATTACATATTACAACACATTCTACAAGATCAGAAAATCACATAATAATTTACGTTGTCATGGATGTCTAGATGTCAATCCAACTCAGTGCCAGAAGCAGCTGCAATTAGATCAAGTCATTAAGGGCTGTGTTCAGTCAAGTATTTACTATTTCCAGGGATGGAGATTTCACAGCTTTTTCAATTTCTTGAAAGAAATATTTCAAGTTATTCCTGGGAATTTCAGTTATTTCTAAATATTCCCCAACTTTGCAAAAGCAATACTCAGAAACAAGCAGCTGCAAAAGCAAAAGTAGGTCCAAAATGCACTGAGGCCTCCTGAGCAAGACATTAAACTTGACCACATATCCTTTCTTTCACCATAAACCTCTACAACAGATCTTTTGAGATCCTTGGAACCTTCAATTCTACTTCCTGAAATGCAATATGCTTTATTTGGGTCACCAAACACCCTTACAATAACTATGTAGCCAAGAACAAACAATCATCATACACCATCTGAATTCACATAGAAAAAGAGACAAGTAATTTCCACTCTTCAAGAAGGTTTCTTACAAAATAATCCCTTCCTCCCTCACCTCTGAGGCCTGACCCTCAGGCAAGGATTATAAGCACTTTCCAGAAATAAGCTTCCAAAAATTGCTAACTCTACTGTTCCTGAAAAATGAGACACTGAAGGGATTGATATTGGATTTACAGACCACTGTAATCTTCATTCCTTTTGCTATTGACTTTTTATTCTGCAAGCTGTGACTTCCATCCTCCCTCTTCTGCCTGAGAGCCACTTTAGCATCCCTTCTCCCTAATAACATCCCATCTACACACAAAGGTATCAATCTGCTCTTCACATTAAATCAACCAGAGGCCAGATTGCTAACATGCAGGAAAGCATAAAAAAGTACTTCAGAGACAAATTCATTGTTTATTGGTCATCTTAGCTGTACTAGCAGGGACAAGCAATTCAGTATCTGAAGCTGCTGCCTTCAGAGGTCACCAGTAATACCATAACAACAAACATAATAGTTTTCATCCACCTCTGCAGTCTCAAATATTTCTTTTTCTGAAGAAGCACATTTGGGCCTGTTAGAGAGCAGATGCTCATCATTTAGCTTTTAACAGTTGTTTTTAACATGCAGAGTTCAGATGAAGTGATAAACTGTGAATTGAATAGCAGGTTCCTCTCAGAGATGTCTAAGGCCTCAGGTGGACATAACTGGAGCAAATTAACCTTGATGCATGTTTCAAAGAGTATCTTTGCAGCCATATAAAGTTCTATTTACTAAAGAAGAAGTGTCCTCCTGTGCTTTACATTAAGCAGAGAAATGTATCCATGGAACTAAAGAAGATCAATCAATCTTTGAAGTAAGAATAGACAGTTCCAAATCTTACGGCAGAATACAAAATAAAATAAGCTGAATACAGATCTTCTACACACCATTCAATGCTTAAAAAAAACACTGTTGATACTCAGCTACAGATAGAATCATTACAGTCTAAAAAGTCACCTTGTCAGATAAAGAGCATGACAAATTCTCAAATCCAAGAAGTCTCAGATATGTGCTCAGCTTTTGTAGATGTGGTTCCTCCAAGAGATCTTTGTATTTTTCAAGGAGGATATGAATTCTCCTCATGACTTGAACAGCTTTGCTTAGATCTTTAGGTTTGCTACCTTTACAAAGAAAAAAAAAAAAAAAAGCCTAGCATTATTTCAGAGACAACTGTAACATTGGAAGTCTTCTGATATCAGGTATTTGTAGAACAGACCTTTTCTATCCAACCACATTCATTACAATTTAAAATGAATTTAATTTAAAGACAAGTAGATGAAAACAACCCACACTCTTGTGACTTCTACAAGATATGCCACTGAAGACCAAGCACCCAAATAGTTCTATCTGCTTTTGCACTCAGCTATAAAAGGAAGTAACTCTTCTGACATATATGCAGTAACAGATCTCCCCCATTTCACCTTCCTGACCCACACATTTCTTACTCAACCTCATTACCAACAGATTTCACTCCAATGTTTACAGCTCTCCTCAACACATTTAGAGCAGTTTGTGTTTGGACTCTCCTGACTGAGGGTATGGATGGAACAAGTTAATTCTGGTGAAATAGGAGACCCCTAACCATGGTAGCACAAATCTCTATGCAAATTGTCATCATTCAGACTGTGAGCTAACCACCTCACCTAATTAAACAATCCACTGAAACATAGATACCTTTTAGTGTGCATGATACATCATAATTGAAGATATATAAAATAAAATACATCATCTATGTATGAAATGTTTACATAGCAACAGAACAGGAAAATAGCTACAGTCTAATTTGGACAGATACTTCACAGCTGACTCAAAGGATCTTGAAATTACAAAAGGGGACCAGAGCCTGTTAATTCTTTAAAACATCTTTCATGTTCCCAAAACAGGGCTGTATTCATGCATCTTTATTCCAGTTGAGAATGTTCAAAGTTACTCTCATGGTTAAGGGGAGTGGAAATTCAATACTGTTGGCTGTCATACCTTGTTCTCTGCAGTGTGCCTTCCATACTTCTAAACAGGCAGACAGTCCTGTCATTTCTACACTGAACTTCACAGATTTACTTTTAAATGTCTTGAGAATCTTCTCCAACTTATTTATTCCAACAGTAAGATCTGCTTTTATTTCCTTTTCAGTTGGTATACACAAGGCTTTCCATTGCTCTTCTTCTTTCTTTTCTTCTTTCATTTTCAGTCGTCTGTTATTTTCCTCAGCAATTGTTTCTGCTTTACTTTTCTGTCCAATAAAATCAAGATATTTAGAAATAACCTTCACTGTGTCCAAGCATCATCTGAAAAAAAGCTAATCCATAAACTCAATCACAGAAGCTACAGTTTTCAATTATCTGTGTGACACATTGTGTTTTGTCATTCTTTAATATAGTACTTCATTTTAAAGGAGATATTTGGATTCAGAAATTATATACATTACTCAAAAAAGCTTCTCTAACCTTCATTTGAAGTCAGTATAAAGCTTCACAAGTAGTACAAAAAAACCCCGAAATATGGAAAAATAAAACAGCAGATGTCTGAAAGTTAAATTTCAAGCTTTTATTTTATACATGAGTAATAGTAATTCTGATAATAAAATCATCTAGGTTGGAAAGGACTTTCAAGATCATCAAGTCCAAGCATCAAAGCATCATACTGACCAACCATCTTACTGAACTGCTTTTCAATAAGTTAAATAAAATTAAGAGTTCAATCTTATTTGGAATTAATGTAGTTATTTTATATACAGACTTTTACAGATAATTCAATAGGCCATAATCTGTAATACATAATATGGTCTATTATGAGATATTACTCGAGTAACTGTTGCTCAGGATTGTTCATGAGTATGCAAGCACATGCTACATACTCTCTGATGTCTGACAATGTTCACATAGTTAAGATTAATTGCAATATCTACAGGATCTTTCGCAGAGAATGTTTCCAAATTGTGACAGGAAATTAATAATTGAATAATGTTTTTCCAATATTTCTCAACAATTTGTTAAATTAAAATTAAATTCATGATCTCCAGTTTCCTTCACTTCACATTCCAATTCTGGCCATGAGCCAAAATCTGTAATCCTTGATAGAGTTCATATTTATGAATATTTTTATTTACTTGAGCCTGTCATTACTCATCAGTATTCCTAACTAGGAACAAATATTCTTTTGCCAATTAGCTAATTAAATCAGAAGAACAAGGCACTTCACATTTCTTCAACCGACAACTGCTAGTGCACTCAGCATATATAACCGCAGCTGTGGGACCCATAAAGTAGAAATCCTCTCCTGGATAACAGAAAAAAAAAACACTTGTAAAGAACAACTTGAATATACTGACATGCTTTTTTTGTGTCTTTTTGACAGCAGCATTAACATTCTCTGACACGACCTCTTGCTGTACAATAAGTTTTGAAGCGCTGTCTTCCAAAGTGCTTCCATAAAAATGATAAAAAGTCTGTAACTTTTGTACTTGTCGTCTTGCTTCTGGATCTTTGGATTTTGCTGCAGACAAATATAAATAATTAAAAAACACTCTGATAGAATTCCAGCCTCATCTATTTTCAAGAAAAGCTACCTGGGTAATGGATACAGTTCCTAATAATTCCTCATTGACCTAAAGGGCAAAATCACATTTTGAAAGAGGCTGGGTACTAAGACTCACTGAAACCCAACAGTACTTTGAATCATCTGATAGATAGGCAATAGACTCAAACTACTTTAGGCACACATGAAAGATACTGGAAAACTTAAAAAGCAGGATGCCTGGAAAGGAAGTCTAACTGTTTGAGCAAAATGTCTTGTTTTCCCATACAGTCCATGGAAGTAGGAAAATGTCTTCCAAAGGCAGTTCAGATGATCAGACCACTTCCCCTTGAAAACAAGATTCTGTCATCAGAACATAAATAAATGAAGCTGCTGGAAGAACACTTATGCTAGCCAATGGAAGATACTGAACTGAGCACATGGATACTTCCATACTCAAGCCTAGGTATTCCTCTCTGCCCTAAAATCAAAACGATGAGTCACTTTGAGTGTGAAGGCCCATCTCAGAAGATCTTTCTGTTTTTCACAAGAAAGACTGAAGTAACACATGCCAGCATTCAGAGTATTCATGCAAGGCACAGGAGAGAGAAAGGTCCTCTTTTCATCTGGTGTGGACATAAACCTTCAACATTATGTAAGTTGCTTTAGCTACTGTTCTGCAGGTTAGAATCTCCAGACTTTCCATTGAAATCACAGCGCATGAAAGATTGCAAAAAATCATTGGCAGAAAGAGAAGCAGATGAAACAGTGGCTTCATAGGTCAAGTGGTGCAAATATGCACTCAGGAAACAATTATCTAAGTTTCTGAATGAAAACCTTAAGCAACATAGAAGTACCAACAGTAATCCGTGACTTCCCAACGCCCAGTAGGTTTTGCACAGTTTAATTCACTGTATGGTGCAATAGATGATGGAAACATCTTTGAGAAGTTTTGTCTACTTGCTGGTAAATACAGTTTTGTATACTTCATTTCATGTAAATATGCAAATAGAAGATCAAAGCTAAGTCCATGGTTTGTTTTCCTTAGCATTTCAAACTGGAAAAACTTACAGGAAAATATAAAGCAGAACATCAAGAATTCTGATACAAACAACTTTTGTTTATTTCTGTGCTGGTTTTAGTGGGATAGAGTTAATTTTCTTCATAGTAGTGAGTAGTCTGGGGGTGCACAAGTAGTTGTGAGAGGACACAGCTGGGACAGCTGACTCCAACTAGACAAAAAGGATACTCCATACCATAGGACATCATGCGCAGCAATAAATGTTGGGGAAGAAGAAGGAAGGGGAGAAATGTTTGGAGTGATGACATTGGTCTGTCCAAGTAACAATTACCTATGATGGAGCCCTGCTTAGCCAGAGATGACTCTAAACACCTGCCTGACGATGGGAAGGAGTGAATTAATTCCTCCTTTTGCTTTGTTTGTGAGTTTTCTCACTTTCACCTTTCTGATTCTCTCTCACATCCCACCAGGGTTTGCAGTGAGTGAGCAAGTGGCTGTGTGGTGCTTAGTTGCTGTCTGGGTTTAAACCATGGCAACTTATTTTACTTTTTATTTTAATTCTGTTCTCAAAAGATAAGATTGGCTAGATGTGCACTGTGCAAACATCTGAGCAGATTTTGTACATGTATGGATGTGCTTACTGAGCATTATCCAAACTAGGTATTTAAACATTAAAGGACATGTATAGATACAGCTTGCTTTTTCAAAGCTGTGAAGCATTTCACAAGCAAAAGGGAACATATCATGAACATCTGACCACAAGTGCTCATTCTGTTATAGTAATTAGGCCTATTTAAGACAATACACAATGCATACACATAGCACACAGGCACATGACTTCAGGTATAATTTAGCTATTGCAGTAGCTCTAGTTCAGCAAGTATTTATACAGCTGCAACTATTTCTTGAAATGAGAAATCCTCCTCCAAAACCACAATAACCTTTACAATACTGTTCCAGCCAACACAGACACTTAGGCTTTGTGTTAGCTTCTCTTACCATCAGCATTGCACCGTACTCGCTCGTATTCCTCAGTCAAAGGTCTACCAGAATGCCAGTGACGCAGCTCATCAAACTCCTTGTATTTTTTAAGTGAAGTAATTGCAGGATCATTGCTGAAATACACAAACATTAAACAAAGCAGAAATTAAGTGGGTTTTGGCATCTCACATGAAACATTCAAAACATTCAAAAAACCATGTATTTATCCAGTGTCAGAAAACCAACATAGAAATACAACATTCTACTCCAAATATAGTGTGTCAAGATAGCCTCAGTTTTTCAGAAATAAATACTAACAAACAAATAAACCCCCTTTTTTTCCACTTTTTTTTTTTTCATACAGATTAATCACTGAATGTTATGTAACTATATAATTCACATGCTGGCTAAAAAACACTCTTTGTGTAGCACAGAACCCACTTCCACAAATAGCAGAGCAAATGTAAAGGATGTCTTTTTTTTTTTTTTTTTTTTCAGTATTTTTATTTAATGTTTTCATTTTTCTGACATCAATCTAAGATTAGCAATTTAGGATAAGGCCTTTCAAATACAAATAGTACATTTAGAAAAACATCTCCAGAATGTAGAATAATAATCAAAGACTATAATGAAAATAAGTAGTAGTATGAGAAAATATGGATCTTTCTGTTAATATTTACACCAGTGCACGTAAATGAGAAATTTTACCCATTCGTAGCAAAAGCACTTCTACATTTGTACAAACTGAGCATAAGATGGATATTAAGTGCAGAGGAGTAGAAAATAAGACCACATAATGTTATTTCTTTAGAATAAAACTCATATGTACCTTTCTAAAACAGGTAGGTCTTTCAAAACATCTCCAGCATAATCTTCAACAAGATCAGATTTCACTGGGATTAGTCCAATGTTAAGAATTTCTTCTTTATAGTCTTTACAGTGTAAAAAATAATATTGTTTAATTAAGAACACATATAATTGCATATCATACTTGAAAATTCTGTCAAGTTACATTATGAATTAAATTCTATAAAGTAAAACTTGCTAAAAGTAAGCAGCAGTTCACTAGTTCCCCATTTCCTGTTTCTTCTCAAGCACAGGAAGAAAAATGAAGCAGCATCATTATTGATTCCAAGTAGCTATTCTCATAATACATTTTAGACACTTAATGCTGACTTTTTGAGTGCTACAACCCACCCCGTCTCACAGTCATCTACTTTCCTGCACTGATTTCCATACAGACCACAGTCTCCTAAATATGCATATTCAACTGCACTACCATTTGATGATGAAAGATGATATGTAACATCATTATACATTTAAGTCTAGTCACAACTTTAGTCATCAAAGTGTCCAAAGGCAATACAGAAATGATCAACTCAAATGCTGTGCAGAGTATATCTTAATATCACACAGATAACAAAGCAAATGTCCTTCTTTGCCCACTAAAGCCCACTCTGCCCAACTGACATCTTAGACAACAGCTGAAGAGCACCCACAAACTTTAGAAATGCATTCCAGCCTTTACTGAATCGCTTACCAACTGTCTCTTCTAAGGATTTGTACTATTTGATAGGTTTAAAACAAGCATTTGAAGGTTGTAACAAAACTGGTTCTCAAGAAACATCAGAGAGGACAAAAATCCTACCTACTCCTTTCAGATATTCAGAACAGGTCTTGTAAGGGAGGGAAGAAAACAAGTAATCTCTGAGCCAACTGTGCATTTCCCCCAGTTATGGGCTACTGAACAGGATGATGGTGTAATTTAACATACTTATGGGCAAGTCACATTTCTACAGCCTTCAAGGACTTCAATGTGAGCTACAGTAATGGCTGGACTCTCTATCATTAGAACAACAATTCTGCATTTCACTGAATTTGCTGCTCCCACGCCCAATGCCTGCATAACCTTTTGTCAATATGTACAAAGATGTTCTCCAGAGACAGTCTTCCTGCAGTGTAATCATTACTGTAGTTATGAGTAATTATTGTGCTTTTTACTAATCCTATTTTTTACACTAATCATATTGATTTTTACAATATATGCAATCTGTTTGGGTTAGCAATTCACCGAACTAAACCCAGTTCCTCCTAAATACAGTAACTATACTTGTTCTGTCTACAGCATAGTCAGAATTTCACCTGTGAAGCCTTGTCAGACTTATTTTGGCATCACCTGCAAAGTTTTCCTAGTAGGTTGAAAGGAAGGAGGAGAGGATCCATAAAGTATGGATTAGATTCGTGATCAGGATAAATTCAGATTACTACTCCTAGAACATTCATTGACAGTAATGAAGATCATGCTGCTAACTCTCTAATTTGTGGATTTGTCAATACCTCTAAATAATGTCTGTTCCCGTTCAAGAAATAGTTGGGAGGTCTTCCGTATTGGGAAAGCATCTCCAAAACTGTATTTCTCAGACAATTTTGTTACTGTGTCCCATAAGCATTGGTATTCATTCTCTATTTCTTTCCCCAATTCCTTTTTGAATTCTAATCCTGGATTAGAAAGAAAAGGGAAAAAATAAAAAAAGTCACTTTAAAGTTAAGTTTCCTCAAACAGAACCTACCTATTCGCCTATGCAGCATCAGAAATAGACTTCAGTCCTACCCAAGGTCTTTGCTCATTAGAAAAAATTAGAAAAGAATGTTGTACATTCATGGAATTTAACAGCCCGGAGTATAACTAAATGTACTGAGAAGATATATTTTGGAAAAACTACCAGATTTAGACTGTCTATGTAAGTCTGTAAGCTCCACAGCTACAGAAGAGTTTTTCTCACCTTCACTTCCTGAATGGTAGGATCTTGATTTGATAATGTTCTTTTTAGTACCTAATAATAGGTATCATTTTAAAAATAAATGTTTCATATTCCTGATTTATATTCCTTTAAAACTTCCTCTACACTTGCTTTACTGCAGTTACTACAGAACTTCCTGTGGCTAGATCATAAAGAAAGTGTTCTGGTTTACGTTCAGACAGACAGACTGACTCATAGCAGAGGATTTCAGCTAAACAGATTTACTCTGGAAGAACATTTGCTACAAATATTTTTCCATACTTTTTTGCTCTGTCAGCCTTTTAAAATATTTTGTGGATCTTAACACATCTGATCATGTTCTCAAATCTCCAGCTCTGAAATTCATGTATTTATAAGACAATATATGATTTTGTCTGAATCAGTCTCATCTGAAATAAAAAATATTATCCAAAGACAGTAGGGATAGAACCTAGTTTTCATTCTGACTGTGTTGCACTATGACAAAATGTAATGTATAGAAAACTGGCTAAAAACCATATAGTTAAGAATGCCCAATAACAGGGACCCAGAGCTCTTACTGTCTGTGCTATATCATTCTTCCTTCATATAAGTACAGGAGGCACATCAAAGGTGTGCTCTTGCAGCCCAGAGGGACAGTCGTATCCTGGGCAGCAACAAGAGAAGCGTGGCCAGAAGGTCGAGGGAGGTGACTCTCCCCCTGTACTCCACTCTTGTGAGACCCCACCTGGAGCACTGCGTCCAGTTCTGGAGTCCCTATTACAGGAAGGATATGGATGTGCTGGAACGTGTCCAGAGAAGGGCCACAAGGATGATCAGAGGCTGGAGCACCTCTCCTATGAGGACAGACTGAAAGAGTCAGGGTTGTTCAGTCTGGAAAAGAGAAGGCTCCGGGGAGACCTTATTGTGGCCTTCCAGTATCTGAAGGGGGCTACAAGAAAGCTGGGGAGGGACTTTTTAGGCTGTGGGGCAGTGATAGTACTGGAGGGAATGGATTAAAGCTAGAGATAGGTCAATTCAGGTTAGGTATTAGGAAGAATTTCTTCACCATGGGGGTGGTGAGACACTGGAACAGGTTGCCCAGAGAGGTGGTGGAAGCCCCATCCTTGGAAGTTTTTAAGCCCAGGCTGGCTGGGGCTGTGAGCAACCTGCTCTAGTGGGAGGTGTCCCTGCCCATGGCAGAGGGGTTGGAACTGTATGATCTTTAAGGTCCCTTTCAACCCTGACAATTCTATTATTCTATGATATGACATGGTAAAGTATTCTGAATGAGTACTGGTGAAAGACGCTTTCACGTGTGATTTTCTAGACTTAGTTATAGAAAAAAAAGTTTCCCTATTATTCCATAAAATGTATCTATTACTATATGGGTAATTAGAAAATTCTGCTCATTTCTGCTTGCACAGGAAGTTTCACTCTCATTTTGCAGCTTAATACAGTTAGAAATATAAGAAAGTAAACTGCTGACAAGTACCTTCAGTGTATTCGACCTCATAGTAATGTGCCAGATTCGTGAGCAGTGAATCATCATTTAAGTCAGGCAGGTAAGTTAAATCCAAATTCCAATCATTTGTATCACTTAGCTGCGTCAATGCAAAATGCATACACATTTTTTGCTGTTAAAATAAAGCAAACAGTTAACTCTTATGGAGAACCATTTCATGTGGAGGGACCAAAGCATCTTCAAAGCAAGGTTAACAACCACAGATTTTATTGACATGAACACCAACACACTATTATTTGACTTCTTTGTGACTGAGCAATCTCCTTCACTTTTCTACCTCGCTGTAACAACCAACTTTAAACAATAAAAAGGTCTGCCATCAAACTTCCCATACTGGATGAAACCAAAAGGTCCATCTAGCCCAGTAGCTAATCACTAATTCCGGCTAACTGGAGATGCCTAAGAAGTTAAGTATAGCTATATTGTTTCAAACATTCTCCTAGCCCCACTGATTTGTGGCTCACAAGATAAGGTTTATTTCCAGCAGGTACAGTATGTTTCTTGATTCCATCAGGTGACTAAAGTAGCTTATAAAGGAAAATGAAAACTGAAAGGACAATAGCACGTGACAACAGGATAAGTAAGACAGTACTACACTTACCATTTTTATTAATGGTAAAACTTGGTGAGTCCAGCAGGACTTCATGAACCTAATCTGAGCTCTTTGTGAGAGAGACATATGAAGAAGAAAAGTCACTGTAAGACATTGCATTCTACATAGGTCAGCTGCTTCTTCTTGAGAAAGGGGTTTACTTCTTCCCTGTTGAGAGATGACAGATAAAAAGTTGACCACATCCTTTTGTAAAATTGTGTTCTCCTCTACTTAATTCAGTGGCTTACACTTTGTTAAAGCAGCTAATAACTTTGATCTAAATCTTGACTTAAACAATTTGTGTGATTACTTGTGGATGCACTTACTTCAAAAAGAACATTCTTGTAGTGCTGGTAGATGCAGATGATTTATAATGTGCAAAAAAAAAAAAATCTTTTTTTCAAAAAAGAATATCACTATGAAAATAAAAATAAACCTTAACAATAATTGTCAGTGTGTCTGGCTAGAAATGTTATTCTTTTAAAAAAGTTAATATCTAGATATATGCTCTTTTCTCAGCTGCACAGCAAAATGTTCGCATAGAAATCCAGCTGTGCTAACCACTTGTAGCTATCCTGTAGTCCACTGAATATGTGTCTCATAAAATATTACTGATATACCAGATCTGTGTTAACTTGATTAAAATATAAACCTTGTAGTATGATCACAAAAAATGATCTCATGGCTGCATCTAGAAAGCTTTTTTTCTGAAGTGTCTTGCTGACTTGAGGAAAAGTGTATTCCTCTGTAAAAGCGCGTATGGCACTGAACGTTAGGAAAATAAAAATAATGAGCACAGCTGCCTTCTAAGGTAAAACTTCCTAGGGAACTAATTGCATCTGAGGTAAAACCACCCACAAAGAGACCGTGTTCTTTTGGAAAAGCTGTGGCCACAGTAATTATCGGAACCAGACCAGTTACAGAGTGTAGTCACAAAGGAAGCAGCCATGCCTCTCTTCACCTTGGGATCTAGGAGGAAAGCCATCTCTCCTGTTAGCAAAATGTTTATGGTCGCTGTGCTGAAAAGATATTTTAAAAAATCTTACTCTTGCTGATTGCTTTGGCTTTGCTCGCATGGAAGCATTTGCATTTTCCAACATGTCGCTGTATATTTTTAATCCCACAGCACAAGCAAGAACACAGACCACACGCCGAATGTCAGATCCTTCAGGCCACAGTTTTTTCAACAGATGGACAGTCTGATGAACCTGTAGTTGGAACATTATGAATAGCACAAATGACTTCTATAATAAAAATTGGAAAAAAAAAAAAAAAAAAAGGAAAATTTTTGTCCTTTAAAAAGTTGAACAAAGAAAAAAAAAAAAAAAAGGATATGAAAACTATAGAAGGAAAAGTGGGCATAATCATTAGGAAAAATTGCTCTTTTTTTGTCTTGCCCCTGAGGGCACCAACAGTCCTGATTGTTCCTGCCCAGGGCCCCATTTCAACCCCTCAGGGCCATCAGTCCCTGCCCCAGCAATGCTGTATCAGTGCCAGTGTCCAGCTCCCTACAGCCCAGCAGGCTGACAAGCTGGTGTGGTTTAGCCATTCCCAGGGAGGCGTCTGATGCTGGGGCTGCAGCTGCCCCCCAGCTGCCCTGCTCTTGACTGGGGCAGTGGGACAGGTGTTTTTTCTGTGTCAACTATTGAACTCACTTCAGGAAACATAATCATAATAAACCAAAATAGTAGCAGCAGACAGGCTTTAAAATGCTTTCTGAGTAACACCATTATTTTCTGGACTGAAAAAAAGCAGCTTGCTGGACCAGTATCATTTCTACCAGAGCCAAGGAAGCTTTGCTGTTGTTCTCCACAGCAGAAGTGCAGTGTAACTTAATGCTCAGGAAAATGGCAGCAGTGTATTAGGCACTAAAGGTGACTATGGTACCATAAAAATACCAATTTTTAAAAGTTAAAATATTGTAAACCCATTGCTTTAATCATGCAAACACAGATTATGCAACTGTAATCAAGCTCTTAAAAAAAAATTCCCAAATTGTGAATAGTTTAGTTAACAGTGTGCAAGCCTCAGCAGCAGCAATAGTGAGGTTTAGATTTTGAGGTGTCCCTACAGATGAGGTTGTTGCTGGTAGCAGCAACTACTCTTGCTTGCTGCTGCAGAATGTACCCCCCCACTCCCTACCCTCAGGGGATGAGGCAATGGCCACAGTGCACCTGGAAGGTAGTAGCCACAGCCCCCCATGTGGCTAAGGGTCGATTTATGCCACAGATGATGTGTTCTGACAAAAAGGTTGGTTCCCATCTTCTCCAAAGAAAGGATGTCACCAAGACAGAAAAATTCCTTAAGTGGCATCCAGGTTTCCAGCTGAACCATCCTGCTTTAGTGAACTTTAAAGAAAGGAACAGCTTCACGCTGCTATGAGAATTGTAGGCACAGGACCTTCTCAGAGTCAGGGTGTCACTGAGACACACTGAGGAAGGTGTGTCTCAGTGAGGATAGGGAAAAGAGCCCCCAGTTCTGGCTAGGAGAGAATTTCATGTAAAGGAATGGAGGAAGACAGTCAACCCGATGAGAAAAAAGAGAAATTATCAAAGAGGTCAAATTACCTCTTCTTGAATACTTTTTAGACTCAGCTTCATATGTTCATATAGATACATGGATGGTTCTTCATACCTGACTAGGCTTTCACAGGCAGATTGCAGATCTTCTTTATGCTAGGAAGTGCAGAAGTCAAAGATATGTGCGAAAGTCAATAGATACAACTCACCAGGGATTACTAGCCACAGACAGTATCCATTCAGACATATGTCAATCCTCAGCCTACAAGAAACACCTATTCTAAATAAAATTTTTAAAATCACATCCCTGGGCCAAATACTAGTTTGTTTTTTTCTGGCATATTACAAGTCAACTAAGACATGTGATACTGAAGATAAGGGTAAATCTGTATGTAAGACTATCATATATTAAGTGAACAAGGATGAGAGTACAGAGAATAGGGCATGAATTTGGCACCAATCACTATGTTTGCCTCCTAAGGATTTCAGGACCAGGAGATTAAAGAAACATAAAATGAGCCATGTATGAGTGCTTAATAATTGTAATATGCAAAATATAATACTCATATTGAGATATTTTAATTATATCTGCTAGGTAGAACTAACACTTGCTGCAAACCAACAATGAAGTTACGCAACTTACCTTTTGAAAAAATAATCTGTGTTTATACACACTCTGAACATGATATCCATAAACTCTAAGAATATCATACTCCTGTCCTGAAGTAAGCACAATGTTGATTTTCTTTGACAATGAATGAGCAATTAAGATAGATAAATAGTCTGTTTGGAGAGAGGTCAGTCCAATGTCAGATACGATGATGAAGTAAGGATAGCTTTTCTTCAGGAAAATCTCCCATTTGGATGATAAACAATGGGAAAACTCTGTATGAACAGTGGTGCTTGTGTTATGCTTCAGGTGTTGTATTAATGCAGTACGTAAGAACAGAAAATGAGGAAATGGAAAGTACATCTGTTCTGCATCCTGTGGGAAATAAAAACAATGAAATTATTCAGTTATATTTGTTGACACAATGAACAGTTTCCTAATCCTGATTACAATCAGGCAGTTAGTTTTGAAGGACAGCAGTGGTTTAAACAGCAAACAAATGTTACTTGTTCAGTACCTTAAAGAAAGCAATGACATATTTTGCTCCTTTTTCAGTGAAGTCCTGCAGGAAGCATTCAATTTGGTAAAAGAAGTTTAGATACTGTGTTTTCTCCTCTAAAAACATAAGCAGTAGGGAATCCCCATCTATCACAAAGAATTCGGACTCAACAAAGTCTTTCAATAGACTGACATACCTGAAAGAGAAACAAATAGCATGTACAGAACATTGCTCCAAGAAAAGCTGGGGACATAGGGAAGAAGAAATCGGTTTACTAATAGATTTTCAAATAAAAATGCTTGTTAATTAAATCAACTAATCATTAAATGTATAAATTAAATCAACAGCAAATCATCTTTTGTGGATCTAAGGTGAGTCCTAACTAGTTTGCCATTCTTCCAGTTATTGAATGTATTATTAGCAACTGTTTCCTTTACAACTCCAGGTATTTTTGTAGCATCTGAGGCTTCTGTGACTTAGGTGGCTCCTCTTGGTTATAATTGTGGTGGCTCCTGTCTTGTTTAACACCTTTGTCAGCGCCATGGACAGTGGCATTGAGTGCACCCTCTGCAAGTTTGCCGATGACACCAAGCTGTGTGGGGCGGCTGACACGCTGGAGGGAAGGGATCCATCCAGAGGGACCTGGACAGGCTGGAGAGGTGGGCCTATGCCAACCTCATGATGTTCAACAAGGACAAATGCACAGTCCCCCATCTGGATCGGAGCAATCCCAAGCACCAATATAGGCTGGGCAGTGACTGGCTCGAGAGCAGCCCTGAAGAAAAGGACTTGGGAGTGCTGGTGGATGAGAAGCTCAACATGAGCCATCAGTGTGCTCTTGCAGCCCAGAAAGTCCATCGTACCCTGGGCTGCATCAAGAGAAGCGTGGCCAGAAGGTCGAGGGAGGTGACTCTCCCCCTGTACTCCACTCTTGTGAGACCCCACCTGGAGCACTGTGTCCAGTTCTGGAGTCCCTATTACAGGAAGGATATGGATGTGCTGGAGCGTGTCCAGAGAAGGGCCACCAGGATGATCAGAGGGCTGGAGCACCTCTCCTATGGGGACAGACTGAGAGAGTCAGGGTTGTTCAGCCTGGAAACGAGAATGCTCCGGGGAGACCTTATTGTGGCCTTCCAGTATCTGAAGGGGGCTACAAGAAAGCTGGGGAGGGACTTTTTAGGCTGTCGGGCAGTGATAGGACTGGAGGGAATGGATTAAAGCTAGAGATAGGTCGATTCAGGTTAGGTATTAGGAAGAATTTCTTCACCATGAGGGTGGTGAGGCACTGGAACAGGTTGCCCAGAGAGGTGGTGGAAGCCCCATCCTTGAAAGTTTTTAAGCCCAGTCTGGCTGGGGCTCTGAGCAACCTGCTGTAGTGGGAGGTGTCCCTGCCCATGGCACGGTGTTTGGAACTAGATGGTCTTTAAGGTCCCTTTCAACCCTGACAATTCCATCATTCTTGTCCATATCTGCTTGTGAAGAAAGTGCTATCTGTTCTCTAAGAAATACTCCACAGAAGGTAGCCACAAAAAACACTGTGAAAGCTTTCCTGCCTAAGCTTCCAGCTAAAAATAGTGAGTTAACTATCATGACAATGACAACTACCTCCCTCATCCAAGGAACATCTATGGTAAGAAAAATACCTTAACAGCAAAAGGAATTAACTGAAAATACACTCCTCCAAGAGAACAAATAATTAAAAGACCTCTTCATCCCCTTCCTCTTTCAGAAAACTATGAAAAATAAATTTACATTAAGCAGTCTTAGGTCAAACTTGAAACAAATCTTTTGCACTGAAATGGCAAGTATAAACAAGCAGCACCTTAGTAGTTTCTAATACATCCTAGAAATTGATTCAATTCTCTGTCTCTTTAAAGAATCCATGAAAATCCAGGGACATGGAATTCTACCTAGGACAGCCCAAGGAGTCAGAAGAACTTTTGCACATCCAGATGAAGAGACAAACCTTTCTAGTAAAGGTTCTCTGCTTTCATGTGTGTTTACTGCATACTACACTATTACATATTACAATAGTAATGCATATTATGAGAACATCCATATTTTAACAGTAAGATTGTGCTTTTTTACTTCATGGCTGCCAAAAATGCCTGATACACTTTAACTTAGATCCACACAAGGGAAGACCCAGCTTTCCTACCTGGTTGGGATCAACAGCCTCTGGTTTACTAGCAATGAATAGCCTTTCAAGAACAAAAACCACGTAAACATCTGTATTACACAATTAAATTGTCTTAATCATGTCAGCTCCAGAATGCAGAGGAGACACTTCACTGTCAATGTGAACAGCGCTATTTCTAATTCTTTTACACATCAAGCAGGGAAAGGAACCAGAATCTGGAGACACAGAAAATTATGCATGAGAACTAACATACAAAAGCACAGAAGGTATAAATGAAAAGGAAAATTTTGTAGGAAAACAGTTTTAAATGCTGTAAAAGTAGTAGCCTTAAAACATGTGAGGAAGCAGGTTCAAAAAAAAGCATGACAGAGAACTGAAGAATAAATAGCAATAGTTAAAACTGTAGGTCAGTTCCTAAAACATGTATAATATTGCTACTCTTGGGCAGACTTTCTTTTTATTACCATTTCACAAAATCACACCGAAACACAGAATTGTCACGGTTGGAAAAGACCTCTAAGATTACCACATCCAACCATCAATTTATTACATATCTTTCCATGAATCCTACTGTACTTACTCAGCTCTTGATAGGGATGCCCAAGTGTGTAGCCTCAACTTCTTCAGAAATTCAAGATGTTTTCTTATTTCTAAAATAATCGCATACATGGTTACTGATAGAACCACATAACAATAACTCATAAATGAATTACAAAAGAGCCAACAAAAAACACTGCAATAAAAGACACAGACATGAGCATAACATAGTAACAACTCCTCACCAGGTCTTTTGGAATCACGTTTGTGACAGAGAACTTTGAAATCCTTGCCTTCATTTTTTGGAACTTTCTGTATGACTTCTTCAGTGATACTATAAGCCTTACTATAATCTATGTCTTCAGCTTCTTTTCTTCTGGCTTCCTCTTCTTCAAGCATCTTCACAACAGCTGCTTCTGCTTCATCACGGGTCTCATCTTTCTCATCCCAGTCACTTGTACTCCCAATCTCTTTATCTTCCTTTGTTGGAATGAAGCCCATTGTCTCACTGGCACTCCATTCCTCATCATTACTAGCATTCTCATTTGCATCATTATGAACAACTTTCTTGAAATGATCTTCTGCAGAATTCATCACAGATCTTGATTCTGGCATCCAAAAATAGAAAAATCTAAGTAATCAACAGATAATTTTCAGGAAATATGGTGTGTTCTGAGGCTTAAACTATCAACTTAATAATCACACTGGAATAAACTTTAACAAAAAGCAGAAAGTATTTTATGAAAATCCCTGTGAAACACATTTTCATTTTAAAATCAATATCTATTTTTATGAATTATAAGGAAAACATAAGCTTTTGTCTTCCTTAAATTTTGCTAAAGAGCAGCATTACATATCTATTTTACATGTTGCATGAAGGGACCCTTGCAGGGGGTTAGTCACAATTTGCTATATTAGCTATATCTACATGGCATGTCCAAGGAATGATTCAAGCTTCCTGGTCCAAGTGACTTGTACCCACACTGTTCATGCTAGTCCAGTCACAAGTAGACATGCCACAATATCTTCATTGCCTGATGGGGGTAATTATGGTTTGGTACCAATCCAACTTCTTAATTCAGTTTTAAGTTTTTTCTGCTTTTTTTTTTTTTTTTTTTTTTTTTTTTTTTTTTTTTTTTTTTTTTTGAGGGTAGAATTCTCAAATCTTGAGCAGGCACACAACTGTAACGGTTAGGACAACTCCCTGCTTTGAGCTAAGAAGCTTGGGATAACCCTGCACACTGCCTGTCACATCAGCTCCATTCTTCTGAACTTTCTTTTCTCTAGTTTCCATTCAGGTAACATACTCATGCAGTATTTATTGTTGCAGTATTTGCCATTGCAATGTTCATATGCCCAAGATATGGTTATCCTTTATCTTCCTGAGACCATAAAAGGACTGTTTCACCTTTAGATGCCATTTTTAGCCATGTAACCTTTCTTCAAAAGCAAGGGAAATGAAAGTGCAAACTCATTTTTTTAGATTTCACAAACTCAACTCAAATTAAGCTGAAATTTTCTTTTTTGTCACCTTGCATTTGTTCAGACTCCTAGCAAATGAAGTCAAAGAAAAAGGAAACAAAAATACATTTTATGATCCACTTATAAAATACTGTACATAGTGTGCTGCTATATTACAGTGGCATGCTTAACACAACTTTATAGTTGAACTTTAATATTGATTTTGATGCAATGTAAGCTATTTATATACATACAGCTACATGAAGTCACTTTTTGCATACCTGCACACATACTTCTTGTCAAGCCAGCAATAAACCTGAGACTTTTCTCCATTTTCTTATCTAAACTGAAAAAGCTGTATCAAAGGCTTGAGAACACCTTTCCAGGATGAATTATGTATTTTTTTTGCATGCTGAAATTGTTGCTTACGTAGAAAATGGCCATCACTGCTTCAGCAACCTCCTAAGCAAGCTTGACTTTCCATATCTGAAGATGTAAAGTCAGCCATTCTCAAAGAGAGCAAAACTGCATCTGTACATACTCGTGTATGGACTGCTGTACTTCCTTTCAAAAGAAACGCTTAAATACTTTGCTACATGGGTGATTTTCTGCAGTGCACACACTGACATCTGAGTTGTCGGGGGCTGCAGTGTGGAAAATCAGGTGGGTTTGACACCCTCCGAGCATCCCTGTTGCCCCTCCACCCTGGAGAGTACTCCCCTGCTGCCCGCAAAGACACCGATGTTGCCCCGAGTGCTTCCCAGACCCCTCGTCCAGCCCAAACAAACTGCAACCCAACCACAGCCCCCCAGAACTGCATCCGATCCAGCCCTAGCTCCCATCCCAATCTCAGCCCCAAAGCCCACCCTGAAGTCAACCCGGCCTCGAAGAGTACCTGCTGCTGCTGCTGCTGCCGCTGCCGCTGCCACCTCCCGTCCCACACACTTTCACTTTCCGTTCCCGGCTCGCTCCGGCCGCCGGATTCAGTTTCGTTTCCGAGGAGCCAAGCGAGCTGTGTCCCCGAGTATGGCACCAGTCCTTCCTGGCAGAGCCACTGAGCTACTCCGACAGCCGTTGAACCCGACCTGCTTCGGAGTGTTGTTGAACGCAGGCTGCATGCACAGCGCAGAAGATACTCATTCATGTTTCTGTCCCTTTATTCACCACAAGCTAGTAGTCTTCTGCCAGCCTGCCTTCTTAAAGGTGGAAATTCCCTATAAAAATTAACTAAGAGATACACTTTACACCACTTTTTAGCATTTCCAGCAAACCCTTTAAAGCAGGAACAGTACTGTACCCCTATCCGTTTAAAACAGCAAAGGGCCAATTCAGAAGGAAACCTGGGTACCCGAGTACTGTTGAAACAGCATTTAGGGAACCAGAGTTTATGCGGCAGATTGTCTTGGTGAGAAGGGAAAAGCCCTGCTCCTCTTTAGATCAGACACTTGTGTGGGTTACAGTACAGGAAACCCCTGGGGTCTCCTCATGGATCCAGGTAAATTTTTGATAGCCTCCCTGGTGGAGAACTGACAAGAAACACTTGCCATGTAAGCAGATTAAAGGTCTTTCCCGCATCCTGTGTTTTCTTTGAACCTGTACAATGATTGCAGAAGCTCAGGAGAATGGTACAGTAACACCCTCACAGTGTTCCAACACATCAGAATTGTTTTGCTTAGCAAGCTATGGTAAGCCCCTGATCCTTCCTCTCAGCACACTTTCTTTTTCTTTGGTAGGTAACAATCCATGAAATAATTGGAACTTTTTTTCCTTTCCTCCTCAGATTAAATGGGAGATGATTTTTAGCCTAATGCTTCAACAGATTTTTAATACTACTTTTAACTAGATGCTGAAAGCAGACCTTTAAATTCAATTCTCCATCCATTGGGATGATGCATTTTGGGTCAAAAAAAGGGCATTTTAGGACTGCTATTCACCCAATTAAAGGCAGATCAGACTTTTTGCTTTCCTGAGGAAGCTGGTGCCACCTCCATGAAAACATATTTAAGAAAGAGCTTAAAACATCACTCAGGCAGAGAAGCGAGGAGGGAGGGAAAGAAAAGGGGAAAAATAAAAGTGAGAAACACTAGTTGCAAACACCAAAGTCACATCCCCCCACAGAGGACCCGTATGACCTGAAAGAACCACAGCCTGTGGAAAACCCACACTGTAGCCGTTGATCCCGAAGGACTGAAGCCCATGGAGAGGACTCACACTGGAGAAGGAGTAAAGTGTCAATGCAAACTGTTATGTCCTGACTAACTCTTGCAACCCTCAACCCCATCGTACCACTCAGGGAATGGGGAGGGATAGATGAATCATGAATGAAGGAAAGAACTTGACCTGAGAAAGGGGAGGGTGGGGGGAAGGTGGTGTTTAAAATTTTACTCTTAGTTTCTCACTACCAAAATGTGTTCTAATTGGCAAGACGTTAAACTACTTTTCCACGTGTCAAGTCTGGTTTGCCTGTGTTGGTAACTGGTAAGCAGTCTCCTTGTGTTTGTGTTGACCCATAAGATCCTATTTTCTCCCCCCCTTCTGTTGAGGGAGGGGAGTAAGAGAAGAGCTGGGTGAGCATCTGGCAGTTGGCCAAGGTCAACCCACCACACTCTTGTAGATCTCTCTCCATAATGCATGAGGCAAAGAGGGAAGGGTTACAGATTTAAGATGAGGATCTGAGACAGACATTCTTTCAAGCATGAATCAGAGTGCCTAAAATCATCGAGCAGTTGGCAGGATAGAAAAACAGCTGCATAAATTTTAACTTGAGGCATCTTATGAAGGGGAAATTCAAATTGTAACTGCTCAGCAATGGAAACTGGAGACTGAGGAATGACCTGGTCCTACCAGGGGGAAAGCCTAACTCCAGAACCAGGTTAAACAATAGAAACAGAAATGCCAGAGGTGAAACGACCATATATGGGAGAACAAATTCCCTCACTGATAAAGTAAGAAATGCTACAGTATTATTTGTAATGATATGACTGGTGCTGGTGCAAGCGTGTATAAGGAATCAGCTCATGCCACATCTTCGCAGGCTCCCCATAGAACCACTTATAGCAGTAGGACTCTGTCCAATGCATTGTCTATTAAATCACTTTATATTTAAGCACAAATGTGTATTTAATTCGCCTCAAGGGGTACAATAAAAATTCCTCAACACTTACTTGAAGCTGTCAGGAGCCACCTATCTTAAGCTAAGCTAAGCTCTCTCCTTTAAAATAAATGCATAAATTCAAATTTAGATTAAGTTGTGCCACAACTGGTTTTGGAATTTAGCTGTAAATTCAATACAGATGTTGGAAAGGCTAGTACATGTCTGAATGGGAGAAATTGTTGACCCAAAGATTAAACTAAATATAGGAATATTTTAATTTCTTTTTTCTTAGTGTACCAACACAAAGTACAGAAAGTAGTGATAAGAAATTAGATAATGATTTGATTAGTTTGAAAACATTAGCAAGTGTAAAGGCCATGCCATAAGCAACCCTCTGCTTGTCTGGTCTAATACCAGCCATAGACCTTTCACTACATTTCTCAGAGGTCACATAAAGAAACACTGGAAAATGAAGGGAAAAAATGAATTGTGCACATGCTTTTATGCAAAAGAAAAAATCTTTGCTTAGTGTGAAGACAGAGTTACTACGAACAAGCTAAAATTTTAAATTAGGAACTTTTCAGAGTTACTCAAATGTTTTTCTGACTATTTTTACTGCACATTTTCTCCTTGAAGTTTCTAACTGGTGAAACTCCAGTCATGCTTTCATTTCCTGAAACTAGTCACCATATCTAATATCCAGGATTTCAGCTCAATTTCTTAAGATCAGCTAGATTTTGATACATTCCTATTCAGTTTATAGGGATAAGAAATGAGTCTCTCCCAGACTCCAGGAATCTGCTTTTGCTCAAAATGATTTATCCATTCACGTGAGATTTCTGAAGTGGGCTTTGCAGCACCAAATGGAGAAATTACTTTCTAGCACAACTGTAAGCAAGGCATTAGAATAGGATCCTAACAGTGGGTTTTCTCTGGAGGAGGGAGACATCAAGGTGCTTGTCTTTCAGAAGATAAGCTCTTCCATGCTGTACACTAAAAAGAGTAAAAAAAAGCTCATTCCAAACTTAAAAAAAAAAAAATAGCAGGAGGCAAACATACAGTTGGTTACTTGTGATCATGCAGAAAGATCTGATCAATTAGTGTAAGTGGAAATACCTCAAATTATTTTTCTAGCCTAGAAAAAAATTCTAGGATTGCTGGCATGCTAAAAGTCAATGTCAGGAAGGCTAAATATTAAAGCAAAGTGATTCTTCTAGTAGCTATAGTGATGACTGCTCTGTACTCTGTACAATGGAAAACAAAGCTTTATAGTCCATATGTTCAATAGCCCAAATATTTTCATAGAAAAGAAAATCTGATATACAGTACAAAATTAAGGGGCATGAAATGAACTTTTCCAGGTATAAAATCTGTTGGTCACCACTAAATTGCATGTAGCTGTAAAAGGAAAGACAAAGGATTTGATATTAGACAGAAAGGATTTGATATTAAACAGAAAAGTGGTTTTTTTTGTAAAATAAAAATGCCTTTCTTATGTGGCTGTTTTGAAATTAGATTCTTCTTAAAGATTCAAACCTTTTGGCAATTGCTGAGAACAATTTTAGGAGACAACAGGACTGTTTTTAGCTAGTGTTATTTCTTAGTTTCTTTAGAAATGTTTATTTTTAAAGTCTCTGTATCCAAAACTGTTAAGAAATATTTCTTCCCTATTGTATCCATCAGTCTTTACAGTATGAAAGCATATTAACTGTGTTAATACATACTAGCTTACATTATATACAGCAATGTAATGAGGTAGTGGAATTTTACTGGAGCCTTTCGTATAGTTCATGTTTAGGTAAAACAAACTGAAGGACACCACCTCATTGCACACACTAGGACAGCCCAGACCTGGAAATAAGGACTTTGCTTTTTAATCCTGTTCATGAAGAGTAAAAGGCACCACTGGACTCCCAAAAGAATCCAAGCATCCTAGCCCCACTAACACATCTATGAAACCTTCCCAGCATCTGAGACAGATAAATCTTATGGCAAGACTGACTCCAGGGACATCTGGATCAATGGACAAGCAGCAAGAATGCTTATGGATGATGATGATGCAGAAATATAGTTACTTTGGAAAGTTTTACTATGATTTGTAGTCAGTAGCATGTGCATGAAATTGTGTTATACCAGAACACCTGAAGGGTATAAAAACCCCGTGTAAAACCACATGCAGTGTGCCCCAGTCTGGCTGTGACAACTCATATCCATGAATAAATATTTACCTTTGTAATTTTAAACTTTGCTTCCTATCCTTTCCTTGGCCAGCATGGGCCAGCTACAAAATTTATGGAACACAATATCTAGTACAGAAAAATTATATTAGTTTTGGTGTTAGGTATGTTCATTTTAAGTCCTAACAAATGTTCACCAAGACCTGAGCTAAATTCTGTGCATAGGTGAAATATAATTGTACCAATTCAGTACAAATTATTTGTAACAGCTTACTGAAACCTCTGATTACCACTACACTACATATTCATCAAGTGCACCCACTAACCATGCTGAACATGCCTTACTCTTTCTTTCAATATCTTGATTACTGGGGGTTGGACTAGATGACCTTTGAAGGTCCATTCCAACCCAAAACATTCTATGGCTATCACAGAACAAAACTATCAAATGGGATGTAAACACAGGAACAGCAGCAAAATGTTGATTGGTGCACTGGGTGGAGGACGCAATAAGCAAACGGATTTTGATTACAGAAAAAACAACCATGGTGAGAGAACAGGAGCACTGCAAGCCTGGTACTATACGAGATTATTTTCTCTGACACACAAATGCACAGACAGTCCTCCAAATCTTTCTACAATCCATAGAGCAGTTTGTTGAAGTTACACTGTATGTCTGCTTATAAAAATAGAATATTTACCTAGCAGTTTCTAAAAGGGGAAGTCAGTATTCTTGTTCCCTATCAGCTGTTCTAGAAGCAGTCAGTCGATAGGAACTGGCCAAAGTTCACCTCTGTTTTGATGCTGTACTCATTTAATGCAGCGGCAAAATCTTCTGGTAGATCATTATGAATTACCTAAAGAAAAACACAATTTACATTTATTTTTTGGAGCAGCCAGAAGAAAACATGAAATGTGATAATCAAATCAAACACTGCAATTGAAGTGCATTGTGATACAGCCACAACAATCAATCAGTGCAGCTGCTGGGGAGCAGGGCTGGTACCAGCTGGTGGCCAAGCTGGCAGCACATGGCAGGCAGCCGCATCACAGGACAGGCTGCAACCACCCAGATGGGTGCAGTTGTGCCATTCTGGAGGTGGGAGAGCAACCTGGGTAGGGTCATGACAGCGAAGGCTCTCACCAACTGCCTGGTCATCATCAGGCAAAGTAATAAGCCAAGTCAACAAGGAACCCCTCACAGTAACTCAGGACCAGGGCTAAGACACTTTACAAGCAAGTTTCAGTATCTGTGTATTAGCTTCCAAGAACTAAAGCTGACACAAAGCTAAGACCCGTGTATTTTGCAGTTTTGAAGCACAAAATTTCAAAGCAAATCCATTCATTAGTTTCAGGGTTTTGCACATAATTTGTCTTTTATTTTGTACTGTTTCTGGAGTTTACACTTGAACATGTGATTTGGTACCTTCCTGAGATATTTCTTCTGAGTAGAGCTCTCTGTGGGAACTTTAAGTAAATAATAGCAAAAAAAAAAAACCCCAGGTATATTACAAAGAATAAAGAATAGAGAAAGAAAAACAGGATCACAGAATCATTTTGTGTGGAAAAGACCTTTAAGATCATCAAGTCCAACCATTAACCTAACACTGCCAATCCCACCACTAAACCATGTCCGTAAGCATCTCATCTACATGTCTTATAAACACCTCCAGGGATGGTGAATCCACCACCTCCCTGGGCAACCTGTTCCACTGCTTAACAATCAGTGAAGTTTTTCCTTATGTCCAAACCTAAAATATAACAATTCTTATCATTCAATGTATCAGGAATGCTATTTTGTATTTGTTTACTGAAAACAGATGCATATTTTTCAGCTTGCCAAAAATACTATATACGTTTAACACATTTATTTCAGATTTGTAAAATATTTTTAGCTAAAAGATACATAATCCATTCATAAAATGAGGACTGAGACTATATCATATACCATTACTTTTGCATCTGCCCAGTCATCAGCTTTGGCAAAAAACAGCATGAGCCTCAATACCAATTTGACATATACCAGAAACAGGGCTTTCATCAGAAGTACACTGGATTTTACAAGTTTTCCTATTTTGGACAGTGGAATGCTATAGAAATTCATATTTCTCAGTACGTCTAGTCCATGGTGTCCATCCCATCCAGACATCTGATAAGAACGGTTCAAAAATACAATTTTATTTCATTCTCTACCAAAGCAAAATGTCGTTTCAGTAATATTCAGGACTATGGCTTAAAGTGAAGTGTGTTGTCAAAAGGGTCTTGGGTACATAAAGGTACATTGAATCTGTGACACCATACTGCAACTTGGGGATGCTAGTACTTTCAGGAGGGTAGAGAGGACCTGAGAGATCAGTGAAGGGAGAATATTTTGGCACTCCAAGATTATATAGATTATATAGTATAGACAGAAAGAGAAAAAAGACTGAGGTGGAAGAAGGAAATAAAGAAATGTGTAAAAGAATCAAGCTATTCCTTCATCAAACTCGCTGTATAAGATGTATTGGTATCATATGAAGACATTTTTAAATCAATGCATTCCACATCTTTTCTGACCCTCAGACACCTACCTCAGCTCTGATCATTTGGGATGCAAGTTGGTAAAAAGGAAGATTTCAGAGATGTGAAACATTGTGTTATGCAACTTTCCTCCACGTGATTATTTTACTGTGAGATGCCTTGTACTGTAATTAAATTAAACCTTTTAAAACAGTCAGTTTCTTGAATAATAGTTCTTCTTCATTGAGAATAGTAATACAGCAAACAAGTCACAGGATAATTGAACTTAAAAATTAATTTTACATGCAGATGCCTGTCAGATGGAAAAATGATTATGAAATGGAGTAGGGATGAAAATATGTAAGAATATTTAGCATTCTGAAATGGTGCCATTTTGTCAAATTATGCAGATGTGCCATTTCAGTAAGGATTTACAAAGGCAGAGTTCTGTATTTTTCATTTACACATTTAATGTATTTAATGTAACTTTTGTAAGGGACTGTGCACACCCCTTAGTTTATCTAAGGGTAATAGGCATTTTACAACAGTGAGGTGAGCTGTAAGGTCAAAGGGTATTCAAACCAGTTCTGAGATATCAGGAGAAATAGCAAGTTTATTGACTGAAATATTATTGTGACAGTAAAAAAAACCCTAGACTGGTAATCAATGTATAAATTAGTATTTAAATCTATATCTATTCTTTGCACTGCCTTTCAATAGTGCAACAAGCTTTATCAGCCACCTTGTCAGAATAAATATTTGTATATATTTGTATTGACGGAAACAAAGCAATCACTTTCTAGCTTTGCATGAGAGAGTTGTCAGTGTCCCTTTCCCAGCATTAATTAAGGATTTATTTTTAAACTGGTGTGTACTTGTTCCACCTTAGTAAAGGCTCCTGGAATACTTCCCAAATCAATAATAATAAAAACCTCTTTATTGCAGCTAATAAGCCCTTTCCAACTAGCAGTCAGGAAAAAGGGGATGTAATCTAGTTTATCACAGGTGTCTTCATACACTTAAAATCTTTGAAAAGACCTTTATAAATCTTTTTCCTAATAGCACCTATACCAACTGTCTTCCTTTGTGGTTTATATGTAGTCATGATGATATTCAATTCCTTTCCACACAAGCATCTTTAAGCGATTTGTTTTGTTTCATTGACTGTGTTCAGTCAATCAATTTCTACCGTCTAAGATAAATAACAATTAAAATAAATGGTCTACTTCCATATGACATTTGCAAGTTCAGTGCCAAAATATCAAAACTATATTTTAATGACTTTAAAGATCATGTCTGACAACCTTCTAAGATATAGTGATACTTTACAATGTATCAGTAAGGATGGAGAACAGACAAGTTTCCTGGGGAGTCAAAGAAAGTACAAACAGAGCTAAGGAAAGTCATAAACTCCTCATTTTTACTTAAAATATGCTTTTTACTCTTGTGATATTTTTCTCTCTTATGACTTAATAAATTTTTCCCATTTTGATGCTTATATATTTGGCTTTGATGCCTGCAATTCAACATGCATCTTAAAATAGGAAAGAAAGTTTCTATTTAATTCATGTGTCCATCAAAATACTCTGATTTTGAACTCTGTTCCAACTATGGGAATGTTCATCATTGAGAATCTTAATTATTTGTTTGTATAACATTCCTGCATCTGAGAATCTAAGCAGGATTTTGGTCAAGAAACAGCTTAAAAGTACATTTTCTAATCTTTTTATATTTTAATTTTGTTTAGTTTTGCTGTTTAACTTACAACTTTCACAGTTAAAGGCAGCACATGGATGGAAGTGATGGGTGACAAAATCACCATTCTCCAAGGAGAATGTATCTCTCTTCATAAGGCAGTGTAAACACATTCAGGGTTTTAAATGTGAATATTAATTACCACTAATTGAATACAAGCATGCTTAAAGTTATAGATTATCACCTTCTCAGTGATGCCTAGAATGCACTTCTTGGCCTTTGCTCTGACCTAGATCACTGAGAAAGACAAAGGTACATACAAGCAGCCAAAACAAAAGGATTATTTTCAGCCTGGATGATGTCAGTGATCCATCCCCACAGTCTTGTACTGATGTAAGTAGCAACACAAGTATACACTTGGAGCTGCTGAGGCCAAACCGAGCAGCAGAGGGAGGGACAGCCTCAATCTATCTCCCTCATTGTGCACAAAGTATTTTGTAGTGAAGTACAAGTTAGTGTGATGTGAGCTGATGACAACTCATTGCTGCTGCTGGAAATACTTCCTTTTCATAATACCTCTTGTTCAGCTCTTCTTTTTCACTCCTTTTCCACCCATTTCTCACTCTCAACCACATAGACTCATCCCTTTTCCATTTTTGTTTCTGTCACTCGTTTCCTGATTTAACTAAGATGGCAGAAAACTATTCACTTCTCTTTTGGGTTAGTTTTCTCCTATACTGTCTTCATAAATTTACTCACTGTGGAGACAGACAAGTACCAAAGCCAGTATGATATGGGGTAGCTCACACAGCTGGGACAGGAGAGAGAAAAGAGATTGAAGAGGGGAAGAAGCAAAACTGGGGTGGCCCTTTTTGCCCCAGCAAACCATTAGAATGGCTTGGCTCAGGGTCTCTGATGGTACTCTTCAGAAATCTCCATATCTGCACAGACATTTACTTTATTGTTGATACCAGTGGTAACTGTAGGTACTACGAATGCAGACAATGCTAAATACAGAACTAAGTGCCTAAACTTAGATGCCTGTAATTTTGAAATGTAGTTTAAAAGAGACTAATATTTGAAATAAAGGTGTTTTGGTTTTTTGTACCTACCCAGTCTAACACTGTATATGTAATTTTCTGTCCTGGTAATTTCTGTTTTCTCCTTCCTTCTTTTGGAATCTTTCAACAAAGGGAGAGGTATTCTTTCCTCCCAGCATGTTGCCAGCATCTGTTTACTTTCTGTAACCATCTGAAAAAAATTAAAATACAGTACATTGTGATACTTTTCTGGCAGATTCAATATAGCTATACAAACTTGGCAAACTCTTCGAAACAGCAACAAGAAGAACTAGTGCAGAATCCAGTGGTAAAAGGGTATGAATTTATGTCACATTTTTTATTTATTTTTGTCTAACAGCCATTGGGTGGCAAATGATGAATGGTGTGTAAATGACCTGCTGTGGGACTGAGCAGTTTTCTCTCAGGAATGTGCAGTTTGCCTCTGATCAGCTGAAGAGTAGGTAAATCCATTGGCTTCTTCTAAGGTGCACAGTTAGCAGCATGACAGTGTCTGAGATGTTGCTGAACTACTTTCTACATAGAGACCAAAGTTTCAATCCCTCATCTTTTTGAATACAATCCAAATACAGATTTGGGGTTTTTGTTTTTGTTTTGGTTTGGTTTTTTGGTTTTTTGGGGTTTTTTTTTACCCCCTTGTATTTATCATGATAGGCAAACTCTAACAAAAATCTCCATCTAGAAGAAAGTAAATGGAAACTACAAGACAATTTGAAAGTAAACAAAACTAACATCACATTGTAGCCAATTATATGTGTTTATTCAGTTTTACACTTTGCAACACGCTTTTACTTTTGCTTTTGTGTGCGCCTGCATGTGTATGCATGCAAGTCATGCATGTAAATGCATGTAAATATTTGTCCACACGTGTATGTTTGGGTGTGTTAAGCTTATGGATGTTAGTGCAAGAAGAAGAAAATTGCTTGAAGAAAAGCTCCAGATCCTGAACTCCATATAAGACAATGCCCAGTAACTTATATCTCTAATTTCTGGGCTGGAATTCTCCATCTTCCAGCTGGCACTTCAATAATATAGTTACAGTAAGTGCTCATTCAGTGTACACATGCATTCCTTGGTGAGACAGCTGGGATGCTAACGAAAGAGTATTTGTTCTATGTCAGCCCTTGTCCAATAGTGTTAGTTTATTGTATGTTATTACTTCTTTGGAAGTTCACAATAGAAGCAGAACTTTTTAATACTCATATAGCCACAAGTTTGAATAATTGTATTTTTTAAATGAATCAAAATAATGTAGCATATCTGATAGTTGAGAGCATCATGGCAAAAATCCCATCTGAAAACACCACTCTCTGCTAAGCCATGTGGCAGTTTTATTAAACCAGTTACAAATAGTTGCCCATACTTGGGTGAGAAGAGACACATTTTTGAGAAAATACAGTGATTTTCCAGTAATAAGTAAACAAAATTAAGAGATTAAAAAGAGTAAAG
Source organism: Todiramphus chloris collaris (assembly GCA_025345505.1). Taxonomy (NCBI): domain Eukaryota; kingdom Metazoa; phylum Chordata; class Aves; order Coraciiformes; family Alcedinidae; genus Todiramphus; species Todiramphus chloris. Next base: position 2,700,606 of record JANVCC010000035.1, read on the forward strand.
ATCTTGGATTGCCATCTTCCACATGACACAATACTGGGAGTGGCTGATGCATCAGAGGGTCGTGCTGAGGGTAACTGAGCACTCGCACAGGTTGCCCAGGGAGGATGTGGAGTCTCCATCCTCAGAGATGCTCTTGGTGACCCTGCTTGAGTAGAGGTGTTGGACCAGATGATCCCTGGAGGCCTCTTCCAACCTCAACCATTCTGTGATTCAAATTTGCATGCTTACAAGGCGAAAGAGGCAAGAACAAAACTCCATCCCAAATGGGAGCACCTAATGTTAAGATTAGAGGAACAATCATCTCAAACCTCTTATGACCCTAAATGGCTGATTATCATGGTACCTAGTCTCAATTAAGATGCTGAACTCAGTGGCATATAATAATCCCATTTATGTGTCTTTATTAATAATGTTTGTCAAATAAAAGTTTTAAAAGATAACAAAGGTACAGTAGATGAGGTTGCCTTAAATGACACCTGCTTATCACTTCGACTAACAGAAAAAGAATTTTACCCTTCATTGACAAGCAGTTTTAATTAGGCAAAAGAGTACAGAAAATCATATTTGGTCTACTAAGGTGTAATGTGCTCTTCAGAAAAAAAAAGGAACATAATTTAGAGAGACTATTATTGACCTCATAAATTGGAAGTGAATGGGATTGCTGGAGAGTCATTTACATCTGAACAAACTGCTGGAGGACACAGAAAAAAATGATCATAAAAGCTTACACATTTCACAGAGAAAGTGCTTCTTAAGTTATTAAGCACCACTCTGATATGCAGTCAGCCATGCTGCGCTGGGTAGTTAAGAACATTTGTAAATGGCAGCAATGTTACAGGTCTAGGGGTTAAAGTTTTGGTGGTAATGTGTTATGGAGTCAGTCCCCTGTAATAAAATTTGTTCTTGCCTTTTTGCTTGTAAAGAATATAGAATTCCACTTAAAATACTGTTACAGAGGACTTCTATGGAGGCTTTGCACATTTCAAATTCAGGATAGACAATTTTCACTCCATTGTTTGCTTACAACAGGTAGTACATGCAATTATAAATAGTGCCATCTCTGAACTTTACAGTTCTTGATTTCAGAGTTCTTCTAAAGTAATTTAGTCTTTACTGAGGACTTCACTGATAATATTGTTATTGCTTTAATTATTACTTTGAGAAAAACAATACCAACTACGCAGCAGAAAATTTATATAGGAAAACCAGAAAAGTCAAAAACTTTAATTATTTTACAGACATAGCCTGTGGACAATTCAGACTGTTTGCCAAATTCTTACATCCCAAATATCTAAGGCATCTGGCAACCCTGTGATAATCTGTTGTCTCTGGTATATCACATTATTTATCCATTAGAGAATGGATTCTTCTCATTGCTTCAACAGATATATTTTCATATATCTGCCTTAGGAAAAAGAAAACCAGGCATAATTTTTGTCCCATCCAATAATTCTGCTTTTAAGAATATTTCCCCTAATGGAAGACATTTTCAAAAACCATGAGCCAGTGTTTTTCACAGGTGTCCCAATGCGTACAGAAATCAGCATATGTAAGAGATGTCTGCAATGTGTGGCATGCATTTTCCCCTGGTCTCTCATATCATTCCAACCTCCAGCCCTGCAAACCTTGAAGGCACCTGCTGATCTGGGTTAAATAGCTACTGATGTCAGCCCACCCCTAACTCTTGTCACTGCTTCATTGCCAGATGTTACTCTTACAGTTATTCTACATTAACTGGTGATATGCTACCTATATCTGTTAGGTGATCTAGCTTGGAAACAAAACAAAAAAAAAGCTGCAATAAGAAGCAGTTGTGAACAAGAACAGAAATGATTATACTGAAAATGGTCAGAAAAGGCTACTGCAAGCTATTTATAATTTCCTTTCATTCCTGGAGAGCATATCAGTTGTCTCATCAAGCTAGCTCAAACTGAGCAGCATCAACAGTCCCTAACTGAATGTGTTGTGGGTTTGGACAACGACAAAAGAGCAATGCATCACCTAATGCAGTACCAGAGCCGCTGGCTGACACTATGGAAGGAGAATCATAGAATCATAGAATTGTCAGGGTTGGAAGGAACCTTAAAGATCATCCAGTTCCAACCCCCCTGTCATGGGCAGGGACACCTCCCACTAGAGCAGGTTGCTCAAAGCCCCAGCCAGCCTGGTCTAAAAAACTTCCATGGAGAGGCCATTACACCCAGTGGATGCATATTTCACTCATGGACCTTTATACACCTTATAGTTCATCAGGTGAAGAACATATGTTCATCATCACTGCTATGAATTTAGTGGAAAGAGAAATGAACAATGATATGCAAACTTGACATAATAAAAAGACCCTCAAAAAGCACATTATGGGTCTATTGTGTGCCTTATCAGGTTTAAAGCATTCTTCCCTCTTCTGTTACTCAGCTGGCCAAATATAATCTGCAATATACTTACTATGAAAAACTACTTCTTACAAAACTCAGATGATGTCAAAATGATGAGTTACTGTTATGCCTAGAAAATTCCTCAAATAGAGAATAAACCTCTCCCACAAACTAATTTCCCTGACTGGTCTGAGATGCACACAAACCTCTGCTGTTAGTATGAAAACATTACGCCATTACAACAGGAAATATTATTAGGATGTTCTCTGGTCTTCATACAGTTAATTCCTGTAATTTCCTCCAAAGAAACCACAAAAATATCTACACTTACCTTTATCTAGGGATTGTTCTTTCCACAGTTGAAAACAGACACTGAAGCCAAACATTTCTGCAGTACATTTCACAGAATTACTTTGACATGTTTCCAGGAAATCTTTTAACTTATTTATTCCAGACCTAAAATTCTGTTTAATTTGGTTGTCAATACAAAGGCTTTTCCATTGTTTCAGCCTTTTTTTTTTTTTTTTCCTCTTCATCTTTCATCCTCTTCTGCTATTCTTCAAAGATTTTTTTCTGCTTTTAAATTCTACCAATAAATCAAGTTACATATAAAGTATTTGTGAAATTCTAGTCAACAGATGTTACATGTCTTCCATAAATTCCATGTTTATTATTTATACATTTGATTTATGTTTTGTATTTTCTTTCTTATGAAATATTTTGAAAACAAGATCATAGCCAGAACATATACCATCAGTAGTAACCCAGTGGTAATGAAACTTACACACGCACAAAGAAGAAAACATGTCCAAGGACAATGTGCTATTAAGGCTTTGAGAACTCTTTAGCCTTTGTTCTGAGTAAGGGATGTATATGTACTTCATCGTACATACAAGCCTGTTAATAAACAAGCACACAAACTAGCAGTGATATTGAACTGACCACCTCACGTATTCAGACTAAATGAAATCTTTTTTCTATTATACTATGCCAATTTTTTTAACAAATTATTTTCATTGTGCATCAGCTACTATCCAAAATTAAAATATTCAGAATAAACAGGCTTTGTAAGAGCATAATATTCACCACTCAATTGTTAATTAAACTGTATAATAATAATAATACCTAGAACAATGATTCTGTCATACACCTATATCATTTCTCTGCCCTGTCCCATTTTCTGTGTATTAGCTAAGAAACAAAATAGTTGTTGTACACATATAAGTAATGTGAATGACCCTGCTTTTAGGCTTCTGGTGCCCTTAAGAAAAGCTCAGAAAAGATGTGATGGCTGCAAGCTCATTAAAAGACCAGTACTGATCCTTTATTGTCACTATGCATCACTAAACAAACAGCAGAGTGAAGAGATTTATCATGAAGTCTTGCTAACATTTTGAACTGTATTTTAAAGGAAATGTGTGTCTCAATGTATTAAACAGTGATTACTCAGATGCCAGGGTACTAGGTAGAACCTAAGAAACAAAGTAAACTTCTGTAGATACATACGATGAAACACAAATCCATTCAACACACATCAGTGTACTGCTAAAAGTGAAATTTTACAAAGTCTTAGCAAACTATTGCAAGGACTATGCGATCATATTCAGATGCCCCTTTATGCTGTGATACAGAAATAACATTAAGGCTGCAAAGCCCAGCATTCAGAGATCAGATAATGACAAAATGAAGTCTGCCTGTAGAAAGAAAATGAAAGCCCATAGGAACTTAGGGCAGGAATGGGTCAATGTCTTTCTGGGTCAATGTCCTTCTGTCTTGTTCTTTCACGAGTACTATGTTACATAACCCATATGCAGCCTCTGTGACACCGTAGCAGTGAGGCAATGGCCTGTACAAACTCGCAGTCTGCCTTCAAAGCTGTTACATTTAGGAACTTGAAAGCCTTGTCCAAAGGCTCAAGTCTGTACATGAGAGGCATCAGTTCCTACTTGACATAACTCAACAAAAATTAAGATATTTGGTTTAAACCAATATTTCCTAAGTCATAAACTGTTACGTATCCATGTAGAATGCTGCTGAAGTATGAGAACAATTATGTCCGCTCTAATAATAAATACTTAGAATAAAATCTCAGTAATTAACTAAAAATATATACTTTTTTTTTTTTTTTAATTAAAGTACCTTCCTTAAACCATATGAAAGTTTGATAAAAGCAAAAGAGAATTAGCTTCTTACCTGGATTTCTGAAGTCTTTTCAGTTAACTTCATTGACTGTCAATATCTGCTCTATTTCCTCTCTCCAAGAAAATGTATTTGAAATTCTCTGCACTTTTATTTTCTCCTTACTCTTCAAAAGACAGTAATTTTTCTTTACAGCTTTTAGCTGTGAGACTGTCATTATCATTTCCATTTTGAAAACAAACTGCAGATGCCGTGACTGCCACCAGTTTATATGTGCTTATTAGACACAGATGTTGGATCTCCATATACTACATCTTCTGGGTATCTTTAAGAAAATAATGAAATATATTCTTATAAACTTTATTAGTTAAATAACTGTTTAAATGAAGTCAGTGAAACTTTGAAAGATGAAAGCTAACTATTATTCTGACTTTTAGTAAATCATATTTACTAATTTACTTCATCAGGGTTCACAGATAATGAACACCAACAACCACAACCATAGTCTCTGACATCCCTTCTGTGCAACTCCCTAAACTGCAAACTCTTACTCACATAATATAGGGGAAGCTTTAAATTTTGATTACTGAGACTCACTAATAAGATTGCTTTCAATTTAGGACTTAAAATGTATACTCCTGAATAATTCTGTTAAAAATTGAGATAAGGATGCTGTAATGGCTTGTTTATATAGAAATCATATATATCCACTGATCACAAAACAGTGCGATATATTCTCATATGGTAAGTAAATTACCTCAAAATAATACAAGTTTTGTGTTAATTCCTCAACATTGTGTACTTACATATTGTAGCTGTACATGTGTGTGTATCATTTAAAAAATATATTCTACATAATTATTACCCCAGTTTCTTATAAAACTTGTCTAATTTCTCCTCTAAAACTGTTTGTAGCAACATGAACTTTCTAACAATCCAGCCTGTTTGGATTATTTTAGGATTTGGGGGTGGCAACAAAATGAATTAGGCAGATTGTGGTTTGGTTTGGTTTGGTTTGGTTTGGTTTGGTTTGGTTTGGTTTGGTTAGAGCACCACCCTCCCTCCCTCTTGTTACATAAAGTACAATCTAACTTCATTGGTTCTGTTTGATCCTAATTTTGCAACAATACAGTTCCAAAAGTTTTTCAGTAACATATTTATTACCTAAATTCTGTGGATTATAGCCAGGTTTTACCCTTGACCAAATTTCAAAACAAATAATGTGTGTATTTGATGGCTTACATGGCATTTTAGAATTTCAGAGCCTTCTGTGAAAGCATCACAAAAAACCTCCTGTTTCTTTCATCTGCAGGTTCGCTGGATGCAGTCAAGTTTCAGTGACAAAGCTAGAAACTGTATAAAGTATCACTGAAACTCAATTGACATCTTATTTGACAACTATGAAATACATGAATTTAGAAGTAACTGTCCCTTCTCTGACAAGGAGTATCCAATGCAAGGTGCACATCTGATTAAAGCTTATAAAAACTTACCTTCAGGTAACTGCATACTTTGTCTCTTTATCTGATTCTGTTGTCTTTTTATCTGATTCTATTTGAGGTATCAAACAGCACAGGAAGGGAGGTGTGCATACCTTTTTATGCATTTTTCATGTTTGACAGTGTGTAGAACCTATCACATTAAGTCTGGAATATATTTTTATGCAGCTTGTCATTGTTGCCTTTTAAACAAACATACTCCATTAATCTCCGCATTTCTTTTTTTTCCCCAAAATGATTACTGGTTAGGAAAAGGAAAAAAAAAATTGATCCTGCCTAAATGTAGAACATGTTTAACAGCTTGTTTTACTTAAAATCTTGGACATCTTTTTTCTAGTCCACCAATGCCAAAGTATCAGGACTGTAGCCCCACAATGTTTAGTCATTGGCTCTGAAGCTGTAATGCCTAGAGAGAAATGTACTTACACGTACAAAATCAATACACTGTCAAAAGTCTTTTTTCTTCTTCTTCTTCTCTGCTTTTGACAGAACTAGTAGTTTCAATGTGGGGGTGCAAGCTCTAGAAATGGACTTCAAAATGAAGAAATACGAGGATTCTCTGTGCCACCACCACTCAAGTTTTCACTGACATTGAAAGGCTCCCACTTTCTCCCAAGTCTTGTGGCTTACTTTATGTCATTCCTAAAAGCACTTATTTTAAAAAATAATCCGTTTGCATGTGATTTATCTCTAAAAGTAAATGATTGGAACGTGTCCAGAGAAGGGCCACAAGGATGATCAGAGGGCTGGAGCACCTCTCCTATGAGGACAGACTGAGAGAGTTGGGGTTGTTCAGTCTGGAAAAGAGAAGGCTCCGGGGAGACCTTCTTGTGGCCTTCCAGTATCTGAAGGGGGCTACAAGAAAGCTGGGGAGGGACTTTTTAGGCTGTGAGGCAGTGATAGGACTAGAGGGAACGGATTAAAGCTAGAGATAGGTCGATTCAGGTTAGGCATTAGGAAGAATTTCTTCACCGTGAGGGTGGTGAGGCACTGGAACAGGTTGCCCAGAGAGGTGGTGGAAGCCCCATCCTTGGAAGTTTTTAATACCAGGCTGGATGGGGCTGTGAGCAACCTGCTCTAGTGGGAGGTGTCCCTGCCCATGGCACGGTGTTTGGAACTAGATGGTCTTTAAGGTCCCTTCCAACCCTGACAATTCTGATTCTATGATTCATTTATAATGGAATGGTATGTTTCTGTGTGAAGGACATAGGCACTTTAAACACAAAACCTATATTTGTAAATGAGAAGTACATAGAACACTGGGGAAAAAAAAAAAAAGCTCGGCTTTAAGCTATTAAACATGTGCTATTGTAGAATACACCACTCTCAAATAGTAAAAAAAACAGTTGTATTTTCAACTGATATTATTTGGTGCTTTGCCTGACCTCTTTTCATTTCACATCAGAAGAAGAGAAGGGAAAATTCTGTTATAGTTTTACATGAGCCTATCATAAAACAAAAAGAAAGTTGCCGCTGCTTGTGCACCATGTCTGGAATATTTCTGCCACCACCTTTTTCAGCACCTGTCTGTTGGCCAATCAGAAAAAAGCAAAAGGCCTGAAGTCTCTCCAACTCCATGGAAACTCTTTCCGAAAATACCCCCAAGCTAAGTGTCTCCTTAATAGAATCTAGTGACTGACAAATCTCTCAGCAGTTCATTCTAAATAGCCAGCTGTGTTTTAAATATTTTTTTTTTAATTTAGTCCTGCTGAGGTTAAGAGCGGAAGTAATCAGCTGTTCAGTGTTCCTCCTTCAGCATTCATTCCTCTTTCCAGAAGTATGGATGTCACATTCTTGCACATTTGTCTTTGTTTAGCACTATGACTTCTGGCAGCAAGACACAGCTGTCTACCCTTATCTTGCACCAGTCATGTTTTAGGTGGCAGGCTGAGCCTTCCTACAGACCGCAGGAATACATTTGGCAAAATCAAAAGACAGCTTGCAATAGCTGTTAAAATGTAAACTGTATTATGATTAAAAGAGAAGTAAATATTTATTTTCCTAGAGATCAGCATTTCACAGTTTGTTGAAAAAGGCACATCCTTTTTCCAAAGTTAATCCCCTTGTAAAGAAAGAGGCTTTAATCCAATACTGAACTTCAGCACTGTCTATGCCTGCTCAGATCAAATACGTTTCACATGCTAAGAAAGAATCTGAGTACATGACTGGCTGTGAATATAAACATGTAAAATATGCACTATAGGTTTGCGGTTAAAATTAATCTAATGGAGTTCATTTTCCCTATGAAAAGTCTAAGTGATCTGCATTGACAAAGGCTTAGTATATACAACATAAAAAGACAGCATGTGATGCTATAAAGCATTTTTCTCACTGCCCAGATATGAGTTTTATGATATGTGTAAGTGCAAATAGTTTTTATTAAAAAAAAAAAACCAAAAACTACCCACACACCAAAAAAACAAACATAACAAAACCCAGATTTCTTTGAAATGTATTTTGCACAGTAGTATAGAGGTACCAGATAATGTGAGAGGGACTGAGGCACATACCTGAAGTTAGGCAGGAATTCTAAACTACAAAGGGCATAAAGGGATGGATAATTTTTCAGATATGGTAGGAGGAGTGATAACAAGTGTAATTAATTTACAAAACAAAATAAATGGTAAAGCCACATGAATATGACTAACATTTACAAATTACAGGAAAAAAATCAACTTAAAGTCACAGTTGAGTTAAATGAAACTAGATAAATTACAGCTAAAGTCCTGAATGTGGACTCATTAAAAGAAAACTCATAATTTGAAGAACGAGACCAGTGTTAATTCTGCTTTGCACAGCTGGGACACTTAAATCCACTACGTAATACTTATGGTTTGCCTGTCTGCTTTGAAACAGTGTATGAGGTATCAATCTGTTTAAGTTAGAATGTTACTTTTGTGACACAGATTTTCCACTACAGTGTTTTAGTTATGATTTATTTCACTTCTTTCTTTAGAAAATTATGTAGGACTACACTGAGCTAATACATTAAAAAGGGTGCTTGAATTTATTATCATATAATCTCAGATCTTTGCATGCTAGACTATCCCAGGTGCTATGCTGCCAAACTTTACCCTTGCTTTTTTTTTCACCTTTCCGAGATTACATCAGTCCCGCCTTCTGTAACTTTCTCTCCTTGCCCAGGCATTTCTTATTTCAACATAAAATGGCTTTGTTGGGGTTTTGTGTTTAACAACATGAGCTATATTATAGGCTCAATTTCATTCTTATCTGAATACATTCCCAAATGCTAAAACTTGGAATGGCTTTCCTCCTTAAGGCACAGAAGCCTGTCACTTCGACACTTCGTTGACACTTCATTTCTGGTTCTTTAATACGATTGTGTAATATGCCTTCAATATTGTAATGGGATTGGGCAGTGAAACGGCATTCTCTAGGCCTTCTAAAGAGATCTGAGGCAAGCCTGTATGGATTTTTGAGGACTTTTATTACCAAAACATTAGTACCTGTAAATCAGTCTACGAATGTTCTGTGCTCTGAGGAGGAATTTCAGCGAGAAATGGGTGAAGAGCGTAAGGCCTGATGTACACGCCAGTCCCTGGCCGAAAGGGTTGATGGCTGACTCCACAGCAACGCGCCCTGGCAGCCGAGCGTCTCCTGCGGGGCTCTGTAACACCCCGGCACCTTTCCGGGCGCCACGGCCAAAGCGGGGCAGCAGGCTCCAGCCCGCCCTGCCCGCCCGCTCCCCACGGCGCCTTCCCCTTCACCCGGCGGGGCTGCTGGGCTCCCTTCCCCGCACGACGCGGCCGCTCTCGCCGGGTCCGCCCGCCACCTCTTCGCCTGCTGCTGCTCCACGCATCAGCCGGCGGGAAGCCTTCGCTTCACTTCTCCCTCAGAGCCGACACCCCTGCCCCGCATCCCTCCTCCCTCAGCGCCGACACCCCTGCCCCGCATCCCTCCTCCCTCAGAGCCGACACCCCTGCCCCGCATCCCTCCTCCCTCAGCGCCTCGCTTGGGTGCGAGGGCAACCTGCAGGGCCCTCGCAGGCTGAGGCGGCCGCTTGCAGCACCGCCCGGCCCGGGCCGCTGCGCGCTCGCAGGCAGGGACATTTTTACCCCGGGAGCGGTGTTTAATCGCAAGGATCGAAAATTGTGCTCAACGTTTCTTCATCTTCGTGCTAAATCCTGTGAGGGCACGGTGTGCTGCACAGCCCCAGGTGCAAAAAATACTGATCGCAATGCACAGGAGTGCAAATTCCTAACAAAATCCCGTTGAGATTTTAAGGGCTTTTGAAGACACCGGTAAAGTGGCAATAAATTAAGTTTTTACCTGTCTGGCTAGTGATAGATTAAAAAAAAAGATACGGTATCTTGGGAAAGAATAGTATTACAAATATACTAGTAGTCTTGAAGTAAGGGAAGCTGAATGACTGGTTTCTCAGTCGGAGGTGAGGTGCCTCAGCGAGACCTTGGAGACCATAGATCTTGGAAGGAGAAGCCTTCGGCTCTTCCCCAGTCTAAGTAACAGTATTAGTTCTTTGTGAGCTGCCTATTAGCTTTACTTTCCATTTTGTGTTATCCTGTCCTATTCACAGCTGTGGTAACTGGAAAGTTGTGATATTTTCAAGTTTATTGAACTACGGTTAACTTGCAGCCCCTCAGTCACTTTGTTGATAAAGTATTCTGAAAGAGAAGGGTGTGAGTTATTACGGCTGTTCTTTTAACAGTTCATTTTTAACAACTGTTGTATTTCTTCTAGACCAAGTACCAGTACCAGTGCTAGCAAAACTGAAGGTGTATGAGTTTTCCCAGTGCACTTCTGCAGTTTCCTCCCACGAAAATCTCCAGAGAAACTCTTTCAGAAACTTGGAAAAATGGTGTTTGAGTACCACTGACACCTTGACTGTTTCACTGTTTGACACTTTCATATGTATATGACAGGTAGGTACTTCCAATGCACTCTATAAAAAACACAGGTTAGCTCTAGCTATCTAACTAATGTATTTACAAGTGTATTTACAAGCAAAATTAAACAGGTTTGCATAGCAAGGGGGAACAGAAAAACAAAGCTATGTATGGCATCAAACTGCAGCAAGGCAGTGACATACTATGTTTAAGCATGGGCGACCAGATTTTTTTTTTCAACTTTCAGAGGTGGAAAAAATATGTTAGTGACTTAAAATAGCTGGTAGATTCTGTGACAGCTAGTAAAGAGGGTTGTATCTGTCTCTGATGCTTAAAGTAGAAGCAGCTCTTAAAGATTCTTGTGCGAAGTTTGCAGACTGGTGTTTGACTTTAGGTCTTGGAAAGGAGATTGCCTATCTACTTGTATTTTACCTGTTGCTATTTAGAGTAAGATACAGAGTAACAAGGATCTTAACAGAGGTTTTCAGCTTTCTCAGATAAGTACATTAATTACTAGGGTAAAGAACCATGGTTGTTGCTACATTTTGGTTTTAGCCCAATCAAGAACAAAAATCTTTTGCACCGTGTTTCCATGGAATGGAAAGCTTGGACAACCAGTATAGCTTTAGAGTTTATGACATGAGGTTTTGAATTACTTGGGCTGACTAGTATTAGAAACTATTATTAAAGTTTCAGGAGACCAGTCTAGCTATGCTCCATCAAATCTATCGGTGGTAAAAATTGTTATCTCCATGGAGTTCTGTTCATAAATTGAATTTGTGACAATACTGCAACAGGAATGAAGTGAGCATGTCAGACATAATATCCTTTATCTTGTTTATATGTGTTATTATTGATTTTTACCATTTACATGTAAATGCTAAATTGTTACATCAAGTAGTATTCTGCATGTTTATCTTTCAATTTATGCCATTATTCCAAAGTCTTAGTCCCTCTGGTATTTGTTTATAGCAATGTACTGCTGCCTACCACCTTTGTAAAGGAGCACACAGATTATTTAAAAAAATAAATTAAAAAAATGGAAGGTCTTGATCAAAATTAAGTTCCCAAAAGATTCAGCACAGGTCAAAGGATGTAAGCATTCCCTAAATCTTACTAGAATGATACTGGGAAAATTTGTTCATGGCTTAATACAGCCGTATAAAACTTCGCCCTAACAAGTTTCCAAGTTATGATGAGTATTTCATTAACACTTGAAGCCACTAGGAATACAATGAGCATAGGTCTTGCAGTTTCTTGGAAAACATTTCTATTGTGCCATACGAAAAGCAATAGGCATATGTGATTTACACAAATCACCAGTGCAACTGTATTTGTAAGAGCTCAGTTCCTTTAAAAATGACCTCTTCAGGTGTCTCCAGGCAGATATATTTTCTTCCCGTAACAATTTTAACATACAGTTCCAGGAATCAGGATTTCATCCACCCTCTCCCTGCAGAAAATGATGAAGATAGCCCAAGGCAGTGTGTTGCTTTTTATACACAGACTATTTTTGGCTCCCATTCCAAGGTATCTAACTCTTATGCATTTAGTGTAGAGGCTGGGTGCCTGACACAGGGCCTGGATTCCACTCAGTGGGGCAACTGCTTAAAAATTAGGCATACAGTGGTAAATTCTTAGATGACCAGCTCCTTTTTTGAACATACAGTTTTTAACCTGGAATTTTTAGAATGCTGCTGCTGCTGCTCTTATTTGACACGCTGAAATTACTGCAAAATGACCTGAAATAAAATCCTTTTTATTAATTTCATTACAACATGGTAAGGTTCCCAAATCATAAGAATGGGGTTTGTATACATGGTGAAGTAAGTATTCCTAATCCAACTGTGAATCTGTTGGAGCTCTGATTAAGGGACAGTAATTTCCTGTGTGAAGAGGCAAAGATAGTTACTCTATTAACCACTCAAATCAAATGTGTGATCCTAGCACTTGGTAACACCTAAAGATGGTCTGGGACTAATTAGGGATCTATGAGTCTCTTGTGCACTTCTGTCACAACAGTGGCTCAGCTGCACTTCCATTGTTGCCAAGGGATAAACTTCAGTGAAAAATACAAGGCAATATCCAGAAGACCTTGAGCTAAGAACAAGTGCCAGCCCACAAAATGAATTCAAATCAGAGAGCAGATATAATGGGTGCTGGCAGAAGTGATGCTGGTCTACAATATCTATTTGGAGCTACAACTTCTCCTATCTACTCTAGAGAATTTGACTCCCAATAGATTGCAATCTGGCAGAAACAGCCCTACCCACACATTGCTTTTATTTCTGGAAATGATGTGATAAAGTCTGTAGATTAAACCAGCAGTCTTCATGTTTACTTCTTCCTTTCACTGCGTATTAAAGGAAATGATGTGCCTGAAAAGATACAAGTGTGCTTTAGGACAGAGTATGTTTCTTCCCTGAGACAAAACACTCACAGGAGTTCTTAAAATGAGGTGAAAGTATTTTCTTAACAAAGACAGTAAGGGAGAGTTGGCTGCGTTACTCCTTACACTCTGCAAGATTATAGAAACCAGAAGTGCACTTTGATTGTTTCGGTGTTAATATGTGTGTCAGACTTGTGGGGTCTTCCTGAAGCATATGTGTTTTCCAGGGGTTTTGTGTGTAATTTCTGACAGAAATTTTCTGACGATAGAACTACTTCATTTGAGATGTGAAAATTCAGTAGGTAAGTGCGTTTATACAGTGTAGTATATGGCCACAGATTGGTATTATCTGTTATTACAAAAAGATGTACCATTTCTGCTGATAACTCTAAAAATGTTAGGGGTCTTTTCCAACCTAAATGATTCTTTTAGTCTATGACTCTATGTTGCTTTTCTTTTCCTGGAGTATTTTAAAGTACACAAGGAAGCTATTAACTTTTAACTACTTCTAGCAGAAAAAGGCAATTATTTCTTTTGCCATCATAAAAATAGTTAATTTTGTTAATTCAAAATCCATTAAGACAAAATGCTGTAGAAAAAAATTATTCAAAAGAACTTTCACACGCTATGTTTTCTATGACATGTAGATCCTTTAATAATGAGCAAAAATCACATAAAGAATTCCACAATAATATTTTAAACTAGCCTCAAACACTGTGTTAAGTACAACAAAAAATGCTCATTTAAATGATTAAGGTCTCTGAATTTCTGAGTAGTAAGTGCACAGAACTTTGTACCACTTCCAGGCCTAACACTGCTTCTACTGGAATTCCAGATAGTGGCAGTCTGCTGAAACATGAGTTCAGTTACCAAATATAGAAGAGTGGGGTAAGAATTACACAGTCACAGAGGACAGATGTAATGCACAGGCCACAGTCCTGTCGATGCTTACTGAGCACCAAGCAATCTTTAGTGAATAGCTGGAGCAACTTTAAGCCTACTTAGATAAAGAAGAAAAAAAACAAGTTTACCTGCTATTAATTATACTTGAGACTCTTCATATTGGCCTGTTCGTTGTAAGGTCTGTTTTATATTTTCTGCTAAATGTCGTTATTGTACTTTGGGGAGTAATTTTGCAGGATTTCAAAATTCAGAAGAAAAATATGTGACTTTTTGTTGTAAAAGATCTTACTAGATATATTTCTTCATAATACTCCTTTGAAGAGATTGTCTTAACATATTTTTTTTAATAATTTTTCATTGGACAGGTTATGCAAATTCAGGAGGCTTATGCTTTTCTTGAAATGCATCCTTTGATTTTCTCTGATTTTCCATATTTCATTATTTGAATACCTTGATTTGATTAATTATTCAAATGTTTTCTGAGATTATTGTAATTCAGTACATCTGAATTTACTATTTACCATATTGTTCCTTAGAACATCTATATTACTTTCTGAAGAAATATTTAAACAGTGTGATATTAAAATGTGTATTTACTTCTGAGTAATTTTTACTTATGTAGCAAATAGGACCCCATAAATACTTTATATATAAAAATGCTGGAAGTGTAGTGAAACAGTGATCTTCATGCAACAGTGCATTTTATGTTTGTGTCTTTAAATGATACAGTATATGGCTTTGCAGGGTACCTAATGTGTAATGATGATGAAAACTGTTATAAATACATTGTAGTCTAACTTGGAGAAGCTAGAAATAGCATTTGAAATTTCTAATTATGATCTTACATGCTACTTGATAGGGTTAGCAATATTTAACCTCCAGTTTGCTGTGGTTACAAGTTTCTCTATCAGAATAGTGGGTTATGTATTACAGTATGGTTAAGCAAAAGTCTTTCTACTGGAAGCTTCCATTCAGCTCCTTAAAGCTAGATTTATAAATCCATTTTTAGGCATCAGACCTTTCTCACCAAGAAGGCTTATCAGTTTTAGCACCAGCAACTACCAGCACATGTTTCAATTAATTGACTTTATCTAACTACCCAGCTAGAGATTGATTTACCTAAATTTAGACACTGGGCTTTGAAATCATGACATAAGTAGCCGTTATATTTTTCTAATAATAAAATTGGGTATTAGGAAGAGATATGCTAATTCATAATACATTCATTTTAATTACTGCGTCGTGTGACTAGCAATAGGTGAAATTGTCCTCCGACCCATAACCCATTGACACACCAGAGCAGCTTGTTGTAGGAAGCCAGAGAGAGTTACCTGAGCATGTAATGTATCACTTCTGAGGTGTGAGCAAGCTAGGAGCCAATATGAATCAGATAGGAATAAAGATATCTTCTGAAGCACATTTGGGAGTTATCTAAATAGTAAACTAGCACCTTTGTTCATTTGAATAGAAAATTTTTAAAAATAACTAAGATTAAGGAGACAGAAACTCTCCAGGTTTAACCTTTGGTTCACTGGCATTCATCCAGTTTATGCCTTAACAGCTGAGACTCTAGACCAACTGTTTGCTTGGCTCCTCAGATTCATTCTTTATAGCTGCTATGTGGTAGTCAGTTATACTGTATATACTTTTTTAGATTTTGTTGACAAGATATTGGCATGGTTGCTAAATTTGTTGCCCTGTAAACACAGTTAGAAGGAAAGGATGTAATCCCAGCAACGAATAAGCCTGTCTCTGTATTCTATAAAAACATATATAAAATCTTAAAATGCTTTTGTTTACTTATACTTCTCTTATATGTGTTGAGTTGTAATCTGTTGGCAACACAAGCAGGCATATCAAGAAATGCACATGCCAGGCCAAGAATTCCAATAATCTATCAGTCAGTTAATGACTGCATGCTGGGTAGACCCTGGTGAAGTGACTAAAGGTAACTGGAGCTTGTACATCTAAGTGCACCTCATGACTGTCAAGTCACCCATCTGTCGGTGAAGAAATTCCTTGGACAGCTAAGAGAAAAATATAATAGTTTTCTAAGTCTTGTGCAGAATTAATCTCAGAAATTATAAGAAGAAGAGAATTTTCAAGGGTAATTAAAAAAAAAAATTGTTCAACTTAATTAAATGCTTCACAGAAGCAGGAATTACTTTTAAGATCAGATCACCCACAATCTAGTGACCAGCAGGACAAATAGGTTTCAATAAGGAGAGTTTCAGGTAGATCCTTCACTTGGGAAAAGAACATTTTCTCTGATCTCCTGTTTCTTGCTGGCTTTACAGTGTCAGAGACCACTCATCCTCATTCCAAAATCATGTTGGAGACATACAGATGTTTCTGTACGTTGTAAAACATGTACAGAATATATGTTATATGCTAATATGTTGCAGGATGATACATAGGTTGTGGATTCTATTTCTTTAGTGTTTTACTTTTAGCATGTGGTAGTTTGATATTTCACTTATTAGCGTTAAGGAAAGTGCTACTAAACTATATTGAAAGGTAACAAGTTAAAAATGTTAACACATAATATGAAACACATTATCAACATTAAACAGAAAGAATAACCTGGAATTTCTAATCCAAAGATTCTCATAATGGTTTCAACAAGAACACTGTTTTCCTCTCAGAATTTGATGGTGTAGTGTCTGGAAGGCAGGGTTACAGCAAAGAAAAAAAAAAAAATATTACTCAAATCATCATGAGCCTAATACCAGAAAAAAATAAGTGATTTGATGTGAAATAACAAATCACTCAGATTGGTCCAGTGGAATTGAGTTTGTGCTAGTCAATGTACAGATAAAGGATGTCTTCATAGTTCTGAAGGAAGACACATGAGAAAAATGACTCTTAAATGCTCTCATTTCCACCTAAGCAATTTGCAGACCTGGCCCATCCTGATAGAAAACAAGGTTTATGGAAAGTATTTCATTCTCCCCTGGGTTCTGCTCTTTTCCCAGCTTTGTGTCTAGCTTATGGAAAGTGGGATATAACAGGGTATTTTTTATGGAGAAGTTTTTTCATTAAGGAATTGTATTTGTGTCTTCCAGGATGCAAGACAGAAGTTGTGGACAAGCATTGCCTCTTTAAGGCTGAAGGAGTCATACTGTACAGAGAGAGGCACCAATAAGGGATATCCTGAAAATATGTCAGAAGCTTCATCCTACAATGACTTTTTCTATGATTCCCTGTCAGACATACAGAATGGTGAATTTTCAAATGAACTTTCTGCCTTCCTTACCCAGGAGGAGATACGTAAGAGCCTTGACATAGCTCAGGAAGCCATTGCCAGTTCCATGAAGGAGGATCAGAATGCAGCACCAGACTTTACTCATTATTTCAACACCTCTCTTTCCAGTACTTCAGAAAATCAGTCTATCAGGGATACCAAACTTCATGAGCAAGACACTTTACAGACGCCTCAAGCAAACAGTCTGACTTCATGTACTGCAAGTCACATTCTCCCAAGGAATCAGAAAGAGCAATCCACTGCATCTCAAACAACAGGTAGTTTTGTCACAGTTTCCAGGAGGCAAGCAAGCACCTCACCTTTGCTAACTGCTAGTCCCAGCTTCATTAGAAGTCTGAAACATTTGGAAAAAGATGGTGCAGGCGTGCCTAAGACAAGCCCAAAATCTGAGTTGGAACCCCAAGAAGAAGTTCCTTTCAGGAACAAGCTGTGTGACAAAGCTGCCACATTCATAGAGGAATTGTCATCTATATTTAGACAGGCAGCAAAGACAAGAGGCCGAAGTCCTGATGGGGACTCTTCTTCTCCAGACAGTGGATACCTGTCTCCCAAAAAGAAACAACCAGCTGTAAGTACCTCTGTGAACCAGGACTTTGACAAGCCACATCAAGAGACTGAGCCAGAGGCAAAATTACCTGGAGTTCATCTGAATGGAGAACACTTTTCTGAAAAGGAGATCATCCCTCAGAATGAAACAGTCCTTTGCCACCCCTTCATGAACACAGAAGAGAATCAGTCTGCACCACCTCAATTCACACAGAAGCTCCGGAGCCAGGAAGTTGCTGAAGGAAACAGAGTATTGCTGGAGTGCAGAGTCTCTGGCAACCCAGTCCCTGATGTCAGGTAAGTTGCATGCCTTTCATCTAAGTCACCAGATATCATCACCATCTGATTGTGGAAGGTATCTAAGGACAGGTAACACAGGAACCTGCTAAGAGGTAGTCAGTCATACAAGAGCAGTGGAGCATGCAGTGTTAGTAAGCACATGGAATAACAGATTCTGACCTCTTCAGTCCTTTAGAGAATTTCAGTGTTTTCTGATTGGGAAATGAAGTTCTACTTGAATCAAGAACCACATGGCAAAATTAGAAGCAGAATTGGCTCTCATAACATGCTGTGTGAATGCTACCTCATTAACCTAGATGACAGAATTCAGTCTTCTGCTGAAGAGTATATATGAGGCAGTTGATACAGTTTTCACTGTCAATGAATTAGAATGTCTCCAAGCCCCAAACCAATGGGATTTGGTGTCTATACCACGAGATAACCTAAAATTTCCTAAATCTAGACAAATATCCTTTTGTGTAAGACATTTCCAGAAGGCAATCTTCTTTTGATAGTTTATAGTGAAATTTATGTACATTCCCTTTTGTTAGATGACAAAACATAAAAGTAACTGCTGCCTAAGTTTGTTTGGTTTAGATGTTTCATTTTTATTATGAATAACACATAATGCTTTCCACTGGCTTCCTTTCCTTCTAAAACTCATGAAAATTAAGGTTAACTATCACTGCACAGACAGCATTTGCCGTTTCACAGGTCTGAGCATTAATACTAATATGACTGCACACAGAGGCAGATTATACCTCTTTTTTTATATAGTTCCTCACAGCCCATTTGGCTTTAAAGTCAGCTGAGCATATTTGATATTCTCAAAGGAAAATTCTGTCCAAAAAGTCGTGTTTGGACAGGATAGAGTTAGTAGTTACCCATTCAGAACTTCCTGTAAGGTTCTTTAGTTACATCTGAAGACTACATGATCCTTTTAAAATTCTCAGCATTTCCTTAAAGGAATGTAGTAATCACTTTCCTGTGACACTTGTGATTTGTATTTCTTTGTATCTTTTGCTGTGAATTCAACAAGACTGGAAAAGTACAGCTTTGAAAAGTCATGTTATGGCCATATGTGCTTACATATGTCTTCATTCCAAGGTGAAAATGTGCTTTGTAGAAAATATCTTCAGGCTCTATTGTTTGTGACTGTTGAAGACAACAGCATCGCCATCATCCTTATCTGAGTCTTCAGTGAAAATGAGTCCCAGACAAGCTGAATATTGAGACACTGAAATTCTTACAGGGTCAATAGAACATTTGTAGAGACATCAAATGTGTTCAGGTGCTCTTGTATACAAAGTGGAAAAAGTTGTACCTCAATGCACTGAGTACATAGGTTGAGTACAAGCTTAGATTGTCCTACAGACTGAAGCCAGCTGGTCTCCTAAACTAAGACAAGCAGTGGATCTAAGTATGTGAAACAAAAGAATTCTGTCATGAGCCTTGCCAGCAGTTCAAGAAGCTTACCCCAAAAATATAGTTGTAATGCCTAAAGTCTAATGCCCATCTAGCAGTATGACAGCCATGTCATATCATTAATAGCTGTTTGGTTCTTTGGGTTTTTTTTTTAACATCTGCTGGAAAAAATAAGGACAAGAATCACAGTTATGGGTGCAAAAGCCTTCTTCTGTGAGCCTTCAGACTTCAGACTTCTGTGAGGCAGGAAAGGGGAATTGTCAGCCAGGGAATGCTCCTTCTTGTGTTTCTTCCTTCGCCCTCACTAAGACATTGCAGCCTACCAATGGTACTGATGTGGACACTAGGGCAACACAAGCTGTTAACTTACAGTAATTCTGCTGTTGTTGGGTTAGGCAATATGACAGCTAACATACTGTTACTGATACTGTTAAGTTGTAAAATAGAGTAGCAGCAACAGAGAGAGGGACCACCCTTAAGGAAGAAAAATAATTACTATTAATTAACACTAAAGGTCTTTTCACCTAGTTTCACCCATCTGTAGGATAGATATATTAACCAGAACAAGTCACCCTAGACTCCATCTGTGGTTATTAGAGAGAAGCACATTTACCAAGAGTCACCTCTTTGGTAGACTGATGAGCACAAATAACTCACTGTTACCAGCTTGTCATAAGAGGTGAAGTGAATCCCACCCATTCCTCCATCTCTATGTCAATGGATGGCACAGGGAGAAAGCTGCTCTGACAACTTGTATCCACATATAACGTAACAAGAAAAAAAAAACCAAACCTGAAATGTCTTTCTTACACCTGAGAATGTACCATGATACAGATTGCCTCAAAGGAACTTAGTTTTCCTAGTGTTTGAATTTCAAAAACATCCATACATCCATAACTTGAACGACAACATTTGTCACAAAGTTTTTTGCTAAGAAAGAACAATATTTTTTTTTATAGGACAGTAGGTAGCGTGTCATTAATAAGACTATGAATGTCCTGAGAGTCAGTCTGTGGACAATACTGCTGTACTAGAATGAAACACTCTATTGGCTTGTGTGTTTTTACCACCATCAGCCTATTGCTCTTTAACACATATTTCAGTCCTACTGAGTTACAAAATGGATTTTGTGAGGTATAAATGATCTCGAAATAGGCAGCACGTAGGCATGGAGGATCTCTAAAAGCAGAATTATTAAACATCCACTACACAGACCTTAGGGTCAGCAGGTATTTACTCTTATAACATAGCAAAAAGCCCTCACTGGGCCATCAAACTCATACAGTCTGTAATTCCTGCCATTGGTACAAGTACTGTTCTGTTCAGAATTGATTAGAAGTTGTTGATTTCTTTTGTGGATTACAGCATAGACAGTTCAGGTGAGTCTGACAGCAGCAATGAGGTGGCAGTGTTTTAATAGCAAAGATGCACTGTTGTAGTGCTTCATTATCTTGTTGCTCTCATTTTATATATCTGGCAGAGTATCATTCTTGAGTGATATAACTCCAGAACTGTACGTAAATATCAGCTAAACTAGGAAGTTGTCTACAAGCTATGGAGCTTTTTTGCTTAGGTCTTTTACATCATTGTTGTGTTCGTTTCAGAGGCTGCTAATATCAAGATGTTTACAACAAATCTGAAAAAAAAAAAAGCTTTATGTTCTTTAAATTTTAATGTAAACTCTGCTTTTCTGAATCTCAACTCTTGTAGAATCATTGCTGACATAATAGTAGATGATTTTAAAATCAAGCATGAATAATCTTATCAGTTATCCATTAATTTGTAACTTTTGCTTTATCTCCCTAGTTGAAACCTGTAATTGTGCTTTGTTAATAGTCTGCAGATATAATCATGCTGAATCCCATCAAATAGGGGATGCCAACATACCGACTTCTCAGTCTCTTGCAAAGCTTCCTGACTGTCAATTTAATACACTTTCATGGTCCACCCTGGAACTGGTTTTATTTAATAATTATTAATAATTCTCCATCTGGAAACAGCACACAAATCTGTGAATATACATCAAGAAAACATATTACTTACTAATAAAAATTTACTTTGCCGAAATCCCCCCTAAAAAATACATTTCCCGTTCTGTTTCCATTTCACTGTGGGTCTTGAGGAGAGGAAACATACGGCAGCTATAGGTCAGAAACTCTTCATTGGGGAAGTCAATGCAATTCTGCGCCGTGCAGGCTCCCAAGTCTGTAATGACGCTGCCTTGGCTGAAGAGGTCACTCGCATACAGCACGGGCAGGGCTCGGGCAGGGCTCGGGCAGGCTGGAGAGCTTCTGAGCCGGGCTGCACAGGAGGGGTGGTATAGAGAGGGCCCTTTAGCTAGGGAGCGCTATTGCGGGGCCCGTAGAACGGAAGGGGAGACTCATCCCGTCGTTAAGGCAAGGGGCTGAGCGTCTACTCTCAAAACCACTCTATCAGTCAGAAGTTCTCCTTCGAAGTGCATGAGCAGTGCAGTATTTACGGTGCCTGAGTTAGCACTGAGCTAGCTAAAGCAAATCCCTGCGGAGAGTGATTTACAGCTCTTCAGCGTTTGCCTCACTGACTACCTGAGTGTTCAATTCCTTCTGGGGTCTGCTCTGAGCTGTAAACTACGATAGCCGTATTTTCTGAGCTCTCCCCTGAACTGTAAGCTATGATTAAAGTATTTACAGGTACGATTAAAGTATTTACAGATATGCAGCCAGATTCTGTAGCACAACAGGTACTGAAATGTTTTGTGCAAAGAATATTCTCTTCCAACAGCAAATTGACACACATCACACACACGCATAAATGCACTTAGCACATACTACAGGGCTTTTTTTGCATTAAAGGAAACTATTTGGTCTCCTTCCCATAAGTGTTGCTTACCTAAATTTCTCTGTAAGAACTACTCAAAATCCCCACCTAGAAACATTACTTGCATGTAATCCAGAACTCTCCTTAGAAAACACAGAAACAAATGCAAAGTACAATGGTTAAATTTATAACGAAACCCAAACTACCTTGATTTCTACAACTTCACAAAACTTTCTCAGTTTTATAACCTTTAAAAGCTTTGAAGTCTAAAAGCATGCAATAAATTCTATCTTCACCTCCGTCTTTCTATCAGGCACAGCTGCAAAGCACATCGGGCATCAGACTAAGTACAGCTTAAAACAAATCTACACAGCTGGGTGGAAATCCAGGTGCACAGGACAATAGTGACTGAACTACCTAGGCAGCAGTTGGTAAATCTTTAAGTGTTGGGAATGTGAAGAGTGTCACAGATGTAGTTTTTGCTTCTTTACTAGGCTTGTTGGGAAAATTCTGGTTTACAGGTAACATTTATTTTTGTTTCTTCAGATCTCTTATTGTGTAAATTTTGTGCCTTGGTGTTCTATTCTACTACTTCTATAATGGCAAGGCTTTAATACTACTCATTCTCTATCAAATATGAGTAGCTATTTATATATTTGTGTTGATGGAACTCATCTGACAATCCTAGATATTCTTAGTTGGAAAAAAAAAATCTGTTTCTTTGTGGTGTTCCTCACTTTTTTGTATAAGCTCTTTAACAGTCATCTTCAGAAGTGTTACTTTTCCATGTATAAAATCTTAACTATTCCGGTTCGAGTTTACAATCAGGTGGTACAGGTCCTGCTTTTCTAATATTTTCATAAACTTAAATGCATACTTATGTTATTCAAGGTGGAAACTTTAGTGAAGCTGGTTTATGATTAATGTGTTTAAAATATTGGGTTTTTTCCACTCTTATTTACTAGCCCAAGACTGAGGAAGCACCCGAGAACTAAATTTGCTTCTGAACAATGGGATATTTCATGTGTCTTAACACACTTTACTAGACTATAAACATTATGGTAGCTACAGTGATCGCAGAAATACTTTATAATGAAGATTAAAAGGATTAGTATGTGCTCTATGTGGCAGGAGAGGTCTCTTGTGACTTGAAAATCATTACAGTATTAATAATGAATGTTGACGTGTTTAAATGCCAATTCTCAATAATAAGAATTGAAAAAAAAAATCATAAAACATTTGTATAGTTAATGCTATTTCTGGAACAAAGTAGTACTTCAGTTTCTGCAAAGTGTCTCTCTTTATTTTTCCCCCCCCCCCCTTTTTTTTTCTTTTAGTATACCCATCTTCTCACGTGTCTCTTCAGATGCAACCTTACAGATTTATCGGAGGCCTGCTTGCTTTAGTGGGTGTCTAATAGCTTTTATTCGGGTATCGATAGTTTTAGGATGATGTGACATTTTTCATTTTAACACAAATAAATTAATATACAAAGTAGTTTAACAACCTTTAAGCACAACAGTTCATGTTTCATTTTTCCCTTTGGTCGGTTGGTCTACTGGATTTTCTGTTTATTGTGTGCATTTGTGGTGGTTTAACTTGAGTTTATTACCAAATGCAATATTTTACAGTAAGAATTGATCTAAAACGCTTCTTGAACTTCTACAATAGTTTCTATTCCCTTAGTTCACAGTGTTGTTGTAGTTGTTACTAATGTTTGAACAGTGTAACACAAAATAGTGGTTCTTTTTTATTATGCTGCCTTTTGTAAACAATAAGCGTCCCCAGAATATTTTGTATTTATTCCCTAAGGGAGCTAGCTAATGGAATGAGTTTTTAAATTGCTCCCAAATGAAAGTGTTTTTCTTAAATTCCCCCCCTAGTCTGACTGGTTTTCTGTATGAAACTGTTTTACCCAATAAATATACTTTTATACAGGAATCAACAATAGTCTTCTGCTAATCATTTCAGAGTAGAATTCCACTAATCTGTCTTCTTCCTAGTGTTCAGCAAAGGGAAAGTATTTGTTAAGTATGAAGATTCTTGCACGTAAGGATTTCCTTGAGTCAAAAAATGTGATCTTTGTAGATCTCAATGTTTTTCTGTGCATGGAGCATAAAGGATCATCTGAAAGTATACACAGTTTGTGTAATATTGCTAAGTATAAACAGAAAAATGTTTGCATTCAAATTAAGATATATTATCTATAGATATGAAAAAGATTTGTCAACATGCTCAATGTTTTTCTGTCACAAGAATATTTTTTTCTTACTCCTTATGTCAAGAATCTCTCCTTTACTTGTGCCCTTTTTCTACATTTAAAAGTCAAAATAATAGCTACTGGCAGTCTTGACCTTGTTATTTTACCCCTTCTTCTCTTCTCAGTTATTTCCTTTTATACTCTTATTTTATTGAACTATGCTATGCCATTCTTACAGCTTGGCTTTTGTTTGTTTGCTTTCACTACTTTGAGATAAGGCCTGCCCATCTCCAGGCATCCCTGGAGTTTCAGTTTCCTTCAGAGAAGCTCTGGAATGCAATGTTGAAAGTCACCTCAGTGACTTGTGAAACTTCTTCATAATTCTGTTTGTCTTAGAACAGTGCTCTGGACTAGTGGGCTTTACTGGGGAAGCAAGGGGTTATACCCGAGCACAAACGATTAAGCTTTCACAGTGCCTGCCTGTAATTATCTGTGCTCTACATGTTTTAGGTCGGTAACACACAGCTTTCAAATATTTTCTCTTCCATTCTCCATTCATTTTGTGTCAATAAAAGTCCACACTGTCAGGATTTTCTGCATCTGGAGGAAAACATACGGTGGAGATGAGGCCTATTTAGATCATGTACCCATCTGCTTCAAAACAGCATGGCATATCTGAGATGCTAGTAGTGCATCAGTTTTCTTAACTCATAAGTAATGCTCCTTTTACCTTAGAACCACATTCTCTATTATTTATCATTCTACTTAAGAAAAGCATTTAAGAGACTCTTGTAGTATATGACGACCAAATGTTCTATTTGGTTGGGTTTTCTTGGTTTATTGTCTAAAACCAAGTGGCTAGGGGGGGTCGTGGACTGTTTGCTTGCTTGTGTTTTGTAAAAGCCCTAAGGAGGAGCTAGAGCTACTGGACACTGCAGTTATACCTGCATTTCATTTATTTCTTGTCTCTGTAGAATACTTTTGACTACATGATATATGTAGTCCCTCATCTTTGTTACATAGGCCCTGTGCATCACCAAGCTCTCTTCAGAGCTCTGAGTTTAGTATTTTTCATGAGCATTGAAATAATTTATGTAGTTCTTGTTTTAGAAAATCAAACACCTTCTTTCTAGTTTCCTGTCCTTTCCTCTTTTCAATAGGAAGAATAAAGCCTGTTAGGTGCATGAAGATGGCTGTTATAAGAAACAATTGTAAAAACAAAGGGATAGTTGAAACTTGGACTGCTCTTTCAAAATTGATTTAGGAAGAGAATCCCAGCTCAGTTACTTTATTTTTCTCTGTCTTTTTGTGAATACGAATTTGTCTCTCTTGGTGTATTTCTGATTACATTACTGAAAGTTTAAAGGAATCACAGTTCACTTCTTTATTCTTTTGTTCTGCTTTTTCTGCCTTTCAGTGAAGGAATGCAGATCTAAAGTTCCTTGCTAATGTTCCATATACAAATAATGAATTAACTAGTATTGATGAAAGACTCAAAGATTAGATGAGAATGTTATCGAAATACATTTTAAACTGATTCTGTGCTTGGTGGCTAATGTGAAAAGCTTAGAAGTAAGTTAATTAAAATTGCACTTCTAAAATAAGAAAAATGGCGTTGTTATACGCATAATGAAAAAAAGATATAAAGAGCTTTTGTCTTTTATTTACATAGGAACTGAATGGGACTTGGACGAACTCTAAAATAACAAGGCACCACATGTCTTCAGAAAGCTCTTTCACTACACCAGCTTTGTCCATGTTAAACATTTTCATTTAAAAACTAGGCTTAATTGAAGTGGTTTTAAAAATACAGTTTTCAAACAAAAGTGGTGCTGAAACAAGGCCAGAGGCAGTATTCCAAGAGGCTGCTTTTACTTCATGTTTCAGCATTTATTTGTATAAATCTTATATACTGTCTCCGGGCCTTTCCAGTATTGTGCAAAGCATTAAGAGTCAAGAAGTCTGACAGTGAGGAGATACGTTAGAAATGTACTTGTCACGGACTGATTAAAAGTACCAATCTATGAAAACTAAAACTAAATCTAGAGGCTAAGTAGAACAGAGGTGGATATGAAACCACATGGTTTAGGAATGGACTATTTTATTTGTACTAAATGTGAAGGGAGATGGAGTAGTGAGGCTTTTCATAACAGAATTTTTTTCAATCAGTAATTCTGGCATCATTACTTATCAATGTTCAACAGGTACACAGTGCTATTCCAAATCCTATTTAAAATATTATGCTTAATATTCTTTGACATGTTTGCTCAGTTGCCTAAAGGCAGTACCACATCTTGGATTGTTTGAGTTTCTTAAGGGTAATTACAGCAGTTTAATAACATAACTTAAACAGGACATACCTTTGTTAGATACAATATGTTGCTTTATAAATATAAATTAAGTGAATACAATCATCACTTTGAAACTTGATGCTTTAAAAATTCTTTCCTAATAAAATAACTTTGTGATGCCTGAAATATGCTCTGTAAAGGCATTCTTGACAGCGTGGAAGCTAACCTTAGAAATCTGGATGATGAAATTGAACAAATAGGACTGCTGCAAACATTCAGAGCTGATGACTGAAAATGTTAGGCTTCAGTTCATGCAATTAGAGTCGATGGGACTTGGAGAGAGGTAGAGAAGGCTATGGACTAAAAGCTTATAACAGACCAAACATAGAAGAAACATTGTTAAATAACAGTGAAAATAAAGCTTTTTTTTTTTTTTAATTAGTTCTAGAACCCATCTGGAAACTGCATTCTTTCTAACAGTGTTTACAGTTTAATAGGGCTCTGTTATGTGGATTGTGAACAGGGATCATTTAATAGGCCATGGGCTTGCTCTTTAAGCTCGTGCAAAGGTAAAGAAAGGAGTAAAAGAAATTCCCTTGCCCACCCATTCCTTGTCACACGTGGAAATAAGAGAGTAAGTCCTTCCCCTAATATCAGTATTTCCTTCCCGGAGCACAGAGATATAGAATGGTCTGGAAAATTAAGGAATTAGCAGTGCTTTGGTTTTATACGTTATACAAGTGTGTTCACATTTTGAGGTGAGTGGTGCAAGAACAGCAGTAAATAGACCTGTAATTTCTGTGAACCCTCTGAAAAATCTTCCTTTCTCTGAAACTTGTCACTGGGGTAACAGTGGGGCTGGTAGAAAGAAATAATAGCTGGGTAGCTTTTAGGGTACGTGGGAGAGATGTTCAAGGGATGTAATGATGAAAGAAGCCTGTTGTTCCTGCCTTGGGTAGAACTTTGCAAAACCTCAGAAGATGCACTATATGCAGAACAGTTATTTTGGTTTTTTCAAGGCATTGTAATGGTTTCTGAACTTTTTGTCTTGTCATGAGTTCTCACATTCCATGTGCTTTAGGAAAGAAGGAGAGATGAAAAGGTAATTTATTTATTAACATATGTGTTTAATTTTTTTTTTCCAGTTTCATATATTGAAAAATAATCTACAGTTATGTAGTAAGGAAACAGCATTTCTTTTAAGATATCAAAATGAATATGATTTGGAAGATTAGCTTTGCACAGAATAAACCCCCACTAAGGTGTTGTCCCCTTAGTCACTCAAGTGATTTTTGACTTTTGTCCTCTAGAAATCTTTTACGTGAATTAACTTAAGAAACAGACTTCATTGCTACTTTGTGCTCCTGTCAGTTGCCTCATCTGAGAAGATTCACAAAAGGAGAACTGGTCAGTAGGAATAGTGAAAAATTGCAAACAAAGGAAATAGTAAGGGACTTAGGTTTTAGTATGAAATCTTGAATCAATATCCATATGACATATTTCTGTAAATCAGGAATTGAGTAGACATTCTAAATGAACACCTAGGTAGTTTAGGTAGGAAAGAGACTGCTATTTCATGAAATGAATCAGGAGGAATAATTCAGTTAGATAATTTCATCTGCATATACAAAGATACTTTACACTGCAAAAGGGGCAAATGCCTGTATAGAAATATTTTGCCTGACATACTGATGTACTGCATGTCAAAGTGCCTATTATGGACCAGACAACAAGAACCTTATTTTCCTTAAGTAATAGCATGATACTACTCAATATAGCTGAGTACATAACTCAAGATTGCGAGTAGTGTGAGCTCAAATAGGTCAGACTTCCTGTGGGAAAGGAAATAAATTAAAATGCTTGGGGGTTAGAGGTGATTAGGAGGTAGAATCACTCCTAGAACACTGGGGGTTTTTCAGCTACCTGCAGGTCAAAGCAAGTAGAGGACTAAAATTTTTTTGCAAGAAGTCTGTTCTGAAGGCATGTTTCTTTTAGTCTAACACTAACATGCTGCTTCAAATCAAAATGATTCATTGTTCCGCCTTATTAATAATATATACTTGCAGTGCCATGCATGCATTGAGGTTATAAAAATAACTAGTACTTTGCACTTATGCAATGCCTTTCATCTGAGCATTTCAGTGCTTTATAAACAGCTTGTATAATATGTGAAGAACTTGTGTTTATCTCCTATTTGATAAGGTTGTGCTTTTCAGATGGCTAAGGGAAACAGATTAGGCAAATAGAATCCATCCCTCATTTATGGTACAACTGACAGGTACCACAGCTAACTGAATTCTTTTTATATCACAGAATATGTGGCCACTGAGGTAACACATGGCCCAATAGTAAATCATTGCTTATGGGAAGACCACTTAAATATTTGCCAGGTGAGCTGCTGAGGCATGTATTTAACAGAGCTAGCATGAACTGAGGGCCTCCTACTCCCACAGACTAGACTTGACAATTGCAAATTGATAACAAGCTTCATAGAAAACTGTTTAACATTTGGCCACAATCCAGTGTCCTTAGCATTTCATTCTTCCACTATCCTTTTCTCTCTGCGACGTATTAGTAAAATGGATAAAGTATTAATATGTTGACAATTAGGAGCCAGGTATAGCCTCAGATGCTGTCAGAACCTATTATCCTTGGTACATGCTTTCTAGACATATGATTCTGAAGAGGAAGGTGGGTCCCTGTGTGTTATGACAGCTTTGCTTTTCAGAGGCAGGAAAAAGAACCAAAAACAACACCCTAAAAACCTAGGAGTTGAAGCACACTTCATCATGCAGGAAAAAAAAAGCTATATTCAAATAAACTTTTCCAAGGGTGCCGAGTACAATACTCACACCGTTTCCTCCTGGGAACAAGATTGCAAAGTGGAACCCAGTTCAACAAAAATACAAATTCTGTGTTGATTAGTTTAACAGGTACATTGACTTAGCCATGATGGGGTCAGTTACAATGCGATGGAATTGTCTCAAATATCTGCAAAATCAATAAAGAAAGTTCTTGTTCTCTCTTTTGCATGTAGGCATGTATTCCTATTCATTGTCAACTTAGAGAACTCTGCAAAAATAAATACATTGTTATCAATCAGGTAAATAAATGTTTTCAGTGTCTAAGACAAGGAATCATTGTGTGATATATAGAAGGAAGAAAAGGGAGGGGGGTTGTTTTTTGTTTGTTTTTCAGGTAGCATTGATTTCAGTAACTCATTGCTATGGTTAGATATTCTACATGCCTAGGTTGGACTGTGAACGTGAGTTGGCCATGAGTGGACACAGAGATTGTAAGACCATACTTGAGCCCAGAGATCAAGTAGAAACATGGATCTCATAATGAGAATTATCCACAGTTAAAGCTTGAATGTGAACTGACTTATTTTTCACCTTATTCTCTAAACAAAACCCAAGTTATTTAAACAAGGTTAATGCCTAAGTGAATGGATATGCTTATTTCAAGCTAAAGCATAGTACTGCATAAAAAAAAAAAATAGCAATATGCATAGTTGGAGTTATCTAAATTTATTTTTATGAATTTTAAGTTTGAAAAGCAGATTTTTGTTATTGTCCAGTACTGGGCTGATTAAAAAGTGTGCTGGCTTGGAATTTTTATTCCAGGATCAGGTGTCCCACTTAGTAGCTCAAGATACTAATAATAACTTTTTCTGATTTGCCCCCTTCTTCTGGAAATGTTTCTCTGCTTGTTCTGAATGTAAATATTGCTGAACCAATTCATTCAGGAAATAACAGGAATGAAATTATGTAGATAATTAAATTAATAAATTCAGTGTAAGATATAAAAGTGTCTTTCCATTTTTCCTATTCTTAATATATAAAGTCAGCTTTTTCTCTTAAATATTTATTGGCAAAATTCACTCTTAGTTCCAGTTAGATCCTGTCACTCAGAATTTTCTACTTTTAAACTGTAAAGATTTACATTAAGATAACTGACATAGCTATTTATCAAGTAGCCTGTTTACAAGCAGTGTAAACTAAGTCCTTTTAAAATCTGCAGTGACCAGTTGATAACGTGCCTCAAGCAGATAAACAGAAGTTACTGAGTGCATTAGTGTTTTTTAAAAAGGCAAAAAACTCTTCCAGGCAAGTTCTTCTGCAGAATTGAAGATATGAATAGAAAATAGAGAAATACAATTCTTTTTTTTAAGGAACTGCCTTAATACTGAATGACTAATCCATAGGAAATTTAATTCTCACAATTGCTGCATGGCAAGTTCACAGAAAGTGAATTCCATGATAATCAACAAATGAGACTTATGATCCCATATTCTTTGAGTTCTCTCACCCACAAAGCTGAGACATCTAATTTTGATACTGTAATGTAATTGAAGATTAGTATAATATTCCAGCCTGATTTTGAAGAAATGAGGAAATCCTCTCAATTTCTGTTTCTGCACTTTAACAGTTTTTCTTAATTAAATATGGATTTTATGTCTCCTCCTAAACTATGCTTCTACTGAATCAGGGAAGTTTCACATCAGTGAGGCAAACTTGGGAAGATAAAAACTCAGAGGGAAAAATACTTATTCTGTCTATATTGGATAGTTTTTCCAAGAATGCTTGTGAATTGCTGCTGCTAGAAGGAATTCTTCCACAGATGTT
The DNA here is from genome assembly GCA_025345505.1 of Todiramphus chloris collaris. NCBI lineage: Eukaryota > Metazoa > Chordata > Aves > Coraciiformes > Alcedinidae > Todiramphus > Todiramphus chloris. The sequence continues at coordinate 2,732,206 of JANVCC010000035.1, forward strand.
ACTTCAGAGAGAGCTTGAATCCTAGTTAGGAAGCAGTATAACATAATCCAAACTACAATGCTGAACTTCATTTTTTTTATTGTGTCTTTCCCATACACTGAAGAGAGCATTTGTATGTTACAGTCTTTACTATCAATTAATAGCGATACTGACTGAGTCTAAAGACTTCAATCCTTTGTCCCTCAGGACAATAGAGATGGAAGAATAAGGGAAAACACTTATAGCCTTACAGAGGTAAATGTTAACTATATGTTTTTTGCTTTTTTTCCAAAACCGCATTGCCGCTGGTGAGGGCTTTCAAGTTTAATTAGGGAGGGTTGGGACAGAAGAAGAGTTGATTCTATCTGAACATCCTCAGGCTTGCCATATAGCTAGAAGCAATCTATAAAAGCCTGTTTTCCACAAAACCCAGTAGAGGTAATTTTGGGGGACTTTACCTATAAAGGAAGTAGGTGGAGATGGTGTTTTGCAGTTCACTGGGGAACTGTTACAGATGCCAGGCATTGCAATTCCAGAACATGCTGCTGACTGCAAATTCAGAGGCTGGTGATTCAGAGTTTCAGCCTAGAATTTCTCTTGATTCTCAGAGGATTTCTAAATTGCTGACTAAAGCCCCAGCTCCCCCCCCCCCCCCTTTTAAAAGAAACAAGAAAACAAAAAAAAAACTAAACCACAACTTAAATGAGATTAACTTAATCTCACGTTGGATAGAGGAAACATCACTGTTGCTCTAAGCCGGGTAAATGGCAACCTGAAAACTGGAAGTATGTGACCTTACATGGTGTGATATTACAGCCAAAATCACTCCAGAACCCAGGACTGGCATAAGACCCATGGCAAATTTCTGTATAAACTGATGCAGAAACTGGCTTTTAATGAAGGCCTTCCCTAGTTTAATAGCTATAGCAGGCCCACTACATTATGTTCCTTCACGGCTTTTGTTCTCAGAAGGACTGTTCTTCAGGTCAGGATAGAAATTAGATGAGGATAGAAATTGCATGCTTTGGATTGAGAAGGAAGATGCAATATTAAAGTTTCCCTACGTGGGTGGTGCTGATAGGTAACCTTTAACTGAATGTAGCTGTCATGATTCACAGCAAACTGCCTTACTCCACCTCCTGCCTATTTGAAAGACGGCTCTACTACATCAGCCTTCAGCACAAGGTCAATATTTGCATTTTAAACACAGATGGAATTAATTATTGCTTCAATTAACCATATGTTCTGCTCTGTTGATTTCAGTGTGGTGTAGTTTGACAGACTAAAAGATATTGCAGGTTTTTGTATGTGGCCTCTATTATAGGTGTGGATATTTTGCTTAATATTATATATTTTGAATATGCTATATTATGTAAAGTCTTGATAGTTCAAACTGCAACATAAATGTGGCATGTACCCTATGGCCATGTGGATCCCAAGGATCCTGATTTGCTCTACTATTGTTTATTCATAGCATGGCAACTGTTCACTTTTCTCTTGTTCTGGCATTCTCAAAGATTACCTTGGTCACCTTAACTTAGATATTGCTTTCTAAATAGGGAACATGAAAGTGGACATTGCTATCCCAACAAACATCTCTAGATTGAATGTAATGCTATCCGTAATGTTTCTACTTCCAAAAAGAACATTGCAATGTATTATATGCAAATATACATATTAGATTATTTGGAAAATGAACTGGTGCATAATGTAATAACCTCTCTGTTTAGAAATAATTTTCATGGGGTTCTTCACACTTAATTTAGAGCAATTGTATGGAGTTAAGAGTGCAAATGAAAATTTTGACTTTAACAAATTGAATTCTTCAGGAGCTTGGAAATCTGCTACTTAAGTCTTTTTGTTGTACAAATGTGTCGTTAAGACAAATCAATGCTCTGCACATAATATAGCAAAGAGAATAGCCAGGAGACTATTGTTCTACAGTCCTTTGGTTTCTCCCCTGCCTTTATTTAATCCTGTAAAAAGCTGTAATTTGGTATTTCAGGTAATCTTTGGAAAAGTATCTATTCCTTGCCTTCTTGTGGAAAAGGTTGTCTGAAAATTGGGTTGAGGGGGAATATTATCTCTAGTCATGTGTTTTTATATTGTTGATGTAAAATAAGCATTGTCTGGATTAATATTTAAGTTATAGAATGAATATCCAAAATCAGAGGGGATCATGCACCAAGAAATGGGAAACAATCTACAAAAAAGCACACCAGCTGAAAAGCTTTTTTTGTGTTCTCTGGTTCCTGTCTTTGTCTTGGATATCTTTATAGAAGAACTGAAGGTCTTTTAATCTAACAGGTTAATTTTTCTCCTGGAGCAAGTTATTCAGTCTAGATTACTGCTTCTCCATTTTCAAGTGAAAGGGAAAAAAATCATTCTAATCTTTGTGAAAACAAAATTCAATTTCATTTTTCAGGAAAGGCCCACGTTCAAATAATTTCTCTAGTTTGTAGTATGAATCTCCCATGAACCTCAGTGAAGTCTGTTTTCCAACTGAAACACATTGCCTGTGGCTTGCACAGTGCCTTGCCAAATCCCCCTATTCTGCACCAGCAGTGAAACTAGCAGTTGCAGTAATCTCAGGTAACCTAAACATTTTCCTTTTTCTTTTTTTTTTCTTGTTTTTCTTTTTTTTTTTTTCTTTTTTTCTTTTTTTTTTTTTTAATAAATAGAGATGTAATCTTAAAATTTGCAACGGGGATTATTGCAACCTGAAACCTGACTCAGTGTTCTAATTGAGTGTATACTCCTAAAAGAAGCACGGGGCAAACAAAAACATAGTAGTCTAGATACAGAAGTGCTCACTGAAATTTAAGTTCTATTTATACCCAATTTACATGGTGTTCTATTAAGACTGCTTTTGCAGCCCACACAAGTTTTCGAGAGACAAGCTGGAAGCAAAAAAGTATTGTTCTGGAAATAGCCTGGTTGCTCTCTGCTGCCTTAAGAAATGAAGGGCTGTTTCTAAGGTACAAAGATGAGAATAATGTATCTAACTTACAGCAATTCAAAGTGAAATGCCTGCTTTTAATATTCACAGAAATTTGCATAGTGCTATCTGACACTACTGTAGCTGGACTTTCACTTCTTATCTGTGTTCTCCCATGAAGAGTACTGCAATAGCTTCCTTAGATAAGGAATGTCAGGGGCGAAGTAAGCAACTTTTGATTCCTTAGAAAGGCTCTCTTGCCACACCTAATAAAGATTCTTGGAATGCAAATGTCTGACAGTGGGAGACATGAGGCACCACTGACCCTGTGCGTGGATCTTCCCATATATGCCTAAGGTATTCTGTGAATTGGCAGCACAAGAAAACTGCAGTACATGCAAACACGCTATTTATGGGTGAAATGAAAGAACTCAAGAAACAGCCACTACTTAGGAATGCTAGAGGGAGGCCTTAGACACTGCCCTTACTGGAATTTTTTTTTTTTGCCATTTCAGTCTGGTTTTGACATCTCTTTAAGGACTCACAGTGTTATAGACAAAAATCTTATCTCCCGCTCATAAGTGATGAAACAGAGGCAGAGCTTCCTGGCAGCAGGCCTAGGAGCAGTACCACAATCTTACTGCCTTCTGTGCCAATCACACACTCACATATGTTCTTCCAGCAGAAATGTCTTTTATTTATTTCTACTCATTAAACTACAGGTAAAACATTGTAGGGAAAATGTGGTGACCATAACATAAGATTAAGTTCCTAGTGTTTTTTCATACACTTTTTATCTGTATGGGGAATTTTATCTGATGGGGAATTCTGCTTTAGAAATCAACTTCAGTAATGCACCTAAAAAAACCCAAGTGATAACTTTTTTGTGTGTGTTTTTGTTGTCTGGATTTTTTTGTTTGTTTGTGGGTTGTGTTTTTTGTTTGGTTGGTTTTGGAGTTTTTCTTTGTGGAAGAACATTTAACACTGCTATCTGTGCCTATTCCTGTTTGCTTTTTCTTAAAGCCTGTATTTCAAGAAATGGCAATTTCTTTTCATAGAAGGACAAGTATGTCTTCCAGAAATTGACTTCATAACCCTTTACATGTCTACCAAGAGTCTTCATCTCTTCCTACTTCTTTCTTCTCTTTCACAGCTATTCCCACTCATGCGTAACATCCAGAATCTAATTCTATGGACTTTTTTTCCTCAGATTTGGTCTGGTTTTCAAATACAGCTTGGAGAACAAAGCAGGCTGTGGAAATTCACCTGCAGGAGTGTCAGTTAGACCAGGGGAGTTCCTCAATGTGAGTTTTGACTAGTTGTACCTCTTCTTTAGCCTCTTGCTGTCTTTTATTTTTAACTGCCTCAGCTGAGCTAGTACATTTAGTTCTGTCTAAATTAGGCTTTACTCCACTTCCATGGAGTGATGCAGATTTTCCTTGTCTTCCCACAAGTAGAACACATCTGCCCTTAATTTGAAGTTCTTAATACAAGAAATGCGTTCAATCTTTCATCAAATTGCTATTCTGTTGTTCTTTTAAACTTCTCATTGGTAATTGAGTTTTGAACCTTTGAATTCTTTATTCAGTACTTTTTGATGAATAGTGTGCTGGGAATAGCTTCATACTTACCATTTTTGTCTTCCATGTTATATTGAATCTATTTTCTTGCTTGCTCTTTTATTCTTACTGAACAGTACAAAAATTATTTCTTATTATTCTTCCCCCCTGTACTCAAAATTGAAACCACCTAGTTAGTTATATAATGTCCCTCAAAATAGCAGGTCATATAGGAGGTACGTAAGATAATTTGAACAAAAAGTCCTTTTTTCCTCATTTTTCATCAAAACTCAGTAACTAAGTCCATGAATGAATTAAAAATCAGCAAAGATAAAAAGATTGAAGTGAGCATTAAGAATGGAAGCAACAGAAACTTTTATTTGAAATCAAGTATCAAAGATACTGTGGATGGTGGCTGTTTTATTTCACACTATTCCACTACCCATTCCTTGTATATTAGGTGAATCTCTAAGATGGAAACATGGCAGTGACCTTTTCATTCCAGTCTTGAAAAGTGTAATTACCATTTTAAAGACCTGTTTTCTGAACTAGAGGGGATTTCGGTGGTGAGTTAACACAGATGTAATATTTGATATAAAATAATTATTTACAACTTTTTTTTTGAGCGATAATAGGCTACTTAATATGTGGCATTTCTTCCTTGGTTTTTTTCTTGGTTTCTTCCACAGTGGATCAAGGGCTAGCATAATCTTCTCAGAAGGAATGCATGTGACTGTCAATCTAAGGGAATTTCACTAGTGGTACCTAGAAGAACTGTTCTTTGCTTTGCCTTACTTTAACTGAAATTAAAAAAAATAACCAGCAACAATGGGGGCAAATTGCATGACATATTGAAGATTGTTGAAACCATACATGCTAGAAATTGAAGTATGGGAATAGTGTTTCATAATATACTCAGGGTACCACCAATATTATTCGAGACATGATGCCTGCAAAACAAAATATATGAATAATTTCAAATTAATCTGTCATCTATTTGAAGTCCCTGAGAAAGTTTAAAGAGCTGCTGTGTTTTTTTAGAAGAGTAAAAATGATCAGAACTGTCTAAACAAACTATCACATGTTCAGTCTGACATATTTCATCTTGACTCCCCAAAAGACCTTGTGTTGTGGGCCACAGGGAAAGGGAGGAGAACTGCTGAGGTTTCTAAGATATTGCAGGCATCTGGTATTCTTCTAAAATTAAACTTTCTTGCATAAGCTGAAGCTGGATAGCTTCAGCTATAAGATCAATTAAATCAGTTGTTCTGTTAGGTTTATTTAGTGAATCCTATAGAATAAAACTGATCCTTTCCTTGGCTTGCTGAAGAATGGAATGTGAAAATCTTTCAGATCAGCCATTTAGGCTACAGGGAAATTAATTTCTTACAGATGCAGTCTTTATACATAATAGCTCTGGAAAAGTTTTTAATTATTCTCAATGTTACTAGTTTTTTGAGGGGCAGGAGGTGGGGGTTCACTGTTTTGGTACCACCTATAAGGCAAGCTTTTGTACTAAAGTATTCGCTTAAACCCAAGGTCCTGAAGACAGGCACAATACATCAAAAAAGACTCCTTTCCAAAGGAATTTGTTTAAAGCTGATGGTAACTCTGTAGTCATATTGTGAAATTGCTAGCAAGTGTCCAGCTCTCATTTGTTAATTAACTGAAGGAAGAGGAGGTTGCAGGCTAGATTTATTTTGAAGCACATCAGTGTTTAATGAGAACAATCCAGGGACAGGAAGGTTTCTGACTGTTATCTCAGTATTCTAACAATTTGTTCATACTTCTAAGCTTCAAGAAAGCAAACATGTTTCACAGACAGTTCCAGTTTCAAAACACCCTTTATCATAAATGTGGTACAGTAAACAGGAAACTAGGAGACTCATTTCAAGAGTCTGACAGATTAATGTGCTTTCCACTTATTTCTAGAGTCTTAAAACCTGGTATTGAAACATGGGCATCAATGAGATGCAGAACAAGGTAGCAGACAGAAAAGAGTTTGGTCTTCTATCTGATGTAGCCAGGTTACAGAGCTAAAGAAACCTGTAGTGCAACAGACATCATGAGATCCTTTGTCAACTCACTCTCCTTATATAGATTAAAGGTATCTCAAGATGCAAGCAAGGCAAGTATCAGTCAGGGGCATGAGCAAAAGGCATAACTGAATAACCATTGCTTGGTGCACGCTGCAAATGTGACTATTAATATTCTTGCTATTTCCCCTAATCTTATGGGAATTTTGCAGTTTTCACTGGTCTTGAGTTTTACTGCTATTTTTTTAGCTTTGCTTCACCCCAAATATAACCACCTCTGATCTGTGATATATAATTTTCTGAAGTCACTCAGTTGTAGAGAATGAGACAAATCTGTATTTAGCTGTGGTGGTTGTAACCAGAGCATCAAGTCCCATTCCAGAGCTACCACTGGAGTCCAGAACTCCTGACTCCTTTATTCTGTTCTTTGTTAGCAACTATGCATGTAACCTGCTGAAATCTGTTGCATACATACAAACAGATATAGATTCTAAGATGATAGGCTACCGTGGTTTCCCAACACACTGTACCTCTCCTGCAAACCCCTCTGGCTACGCGATGATCAAAAAAACCCGTTTCTTCCAGGAAGACATGCACTGTGTAACTTCAGTCAGGCCAGCAAGTCTTGTAAAAATTCTCTTTGTTTTGAAAAGAGAACTGTGGGGTTTTATTGCTCTTTTTGTTGCTTTTCCACAGAAGTCAGAAGAGGAACTTGAAAGGAGAAAAGCAAACAGCAAATAACTGTTGCAAGTTTTTAAAATGTATCTGAAAGGACATTTTTCTTATTTGTACGTGATTATAGTATTTCTATAAATAGCTTTTCTGGCATGTCTATTTTGAGATGAGAAAAATAAAACTATTATTTCACCTAATATTTGAATCCCTTTCACTTTTCTAATTTTATGTTTCATGAAACCTTATAGCCTGAGAACCCTCTGAGTGTAGTCATCATAGATCTAACAGAATACCTTTGATTTTTATCACAGTGTGAAGGCAAAATGAAGAAATGCTGAGATGAAATGAAGTTTTTCTTCAGAGTATCTACTTAAAAATACCAATGGAAAAAATGTTGATCTGTGTTAGGGCCAAATATTGTCTAGAAAGGAAGTATTTTGATTACATTGTAATAGTAAGAAATATAGCCTAGATAATGAAAGGCAAAAGGATATGGCCTCTTACTATATAATCTCTTTGGCCATCAGCCAAAGCAGGAAATTTTCTCTGGGAGAGTGAAGGTATCAAGTAACTTGAAAAGTAATATATTTTTAGAGACACTAGCTTCATTTCACACTGCTTTCTAGACTTAAATTGTCACCTTGGAGAACAGACTTCTTGTCTGAAAAGCTGTCTGCAGTCTCTTATTCTATATTTATTCTAAATATGCTTTAATTGCACAGGGAGAGGGGGGAAAATCTGCAGAATACCATTGTTTTAGGAAGGACCTTTATTGCTAGTGAACAATAGTATACTGGAATGTACACTAGAGAACAGCATATGCTATTCATGATTCTGTAGTACAAATGCATCACCATATAGGCAAATACTGAAATAACATATTTGCAGTGTTTCACGTAACTCAACTGACTCTTGGCACAGTCACTGTCAGTAATAAATCCTGAAAAGTGTGGTGATGGGTCCTGCAATTATCTTCTGGTTCTTCTGCTTGCCATACCAAGTGAGTCTGTTCATTTTTTTAAAGTCTTTGTGGAGAGGCCATTGTAGGCATCTATATAGCACGAGGGCTGGGGGAGGGAAAGGCCCTAGATGGCTGGAGGGATTTCAAATGCCTTCAGTCTTGAAAGGATTTTTGTTCCTTATGGACCTCTAAAATAACCATTATTTATTGTACAGAAAAAGGTATGCTGCTGAAATTTGAATAGTGAAATATGTTTTTGCTCAGGAGGACTGCAAATTGTTGACCACCATTCTATTTATGGGGTCAAAACTATCACAATATGATATTGTGTAATAAAAAACTTTTATTTCAGAAAGTGCACTTCAGTGGATAGTGCTTTTGAAATGTCACTACCTGTATTACATTTACCATATGAATTGTGATAGTGATACTTCTTGTCTGAGTGAATGATTCAACAATTCTTGTGACTTAAAAAGGCACCAGTAGGATCTAGTGGGGTGGGGGGGAATTAAGACTCAGAGCCACAACCGTTGTCTTCTATCAAGGCAACATGATCCTGTCTCATGATGGACTAGGATAAATGTTGCAACAGAAGGTGTCATTGCAGGGAATGTGGGATTCCTTCTTTCTGCCAGTCCCATGCAGGAATTCTACCATGGATAGCAAGGGAGATTTAGCATCAATCATGTAAGTGCTGTGTGCATTCAGATTCATGATGCCAGATACTGTAATGACATCATATCATAAATTATTTCTTTGGGGGCATCCACACCTCCCTTAATTGTTCCTATCCTTTGAAGACCTGCTGACTATGGCTGCATTATCCCCTAACTTCAAAAGTTCCAACCAATTAAAAGGTTCTGGGAAGGATTTTGTGACAGCTAAGGGTGTGGGATTTATTTTTTTTTATTATTTTAAGAGAGGAATGAGCATAAAATTAGCTGTTTAGTTTGCCTGAATTAAAAGAAAATGCTGCCCAGTAATATATATATTATCCTGCCAGTTCTTTAGGGCATATTTTGAAATTTGATACAGGGCAGCCTTTGTGCTAGAGATGTGCCTTTTGCCACTCCTATGAAAATCCACCCAGAGCTGGCCAAGTTGCAACCTGCAGTTCTTCCTAGGTTTATATGTAGTTCCATGATTGAGGAATTTTGCCCTACAGCAAAGATTATGTTTGCACTGGATTCATTCATCTCTGAAACACAGTCCAAGCAGCCTAAAGCCTTTGCCGGCTGGCAGATTTCTTCTGTTCTTCAATAGCCTGAAGAGATGAAGACAGTGTGAACAGAAACTTTGGTCAGGAGTGCTGGATGCACTTCAGATCATGACTGATTAGCCAAAGACACCACTGCTGGGAGACGTGAACAAAGTGGGAGCTGACCAGATGAAAGACCTTGAGGGAGGAGGGAAGAATGTAGTGCCCGTATAAGAAGACGGGAACTGCAATCCAGTAGGGATAGATGAAGGAAGTGCGATACAAAGAAAACTAAGTCAGAGATCAGGGTAACACTTTCAATGGTAAATAATTATTGAAGTTATAAAGTAAAGGACACAAAATGTAGAAAACAAAGATACACTGCAGTATGTAATTACATAATCACTCTTCCCTGCTCTATCTTATTCAGGAGGGGTACAATCAAGAAAGAATTTTTGTGGGGTTCTTATCTTATTTTTGCTAAAGCTGGAAAACATGGAGAGGGACCTTGGAGTCCTGGTGGACAATAAGTTCTCCATGGAACAGCAACGTGCCCTTGTGGCCAGGAAGGCCAATGGTATCCTGGGGTGCATAATGAAGAGTGTGGCCAGCAGGTCGAGGCAGGTTCTCCTCCCCCTCTACTCTGCACTATTGAGACCACATCTGAAGTGTTGTGTTCAGTTCTGGTTTCCCCTGTTCATGAGGGACAGGGAAACACTAGAGAGTCCAACAGAGACCTACAAAGATAATGAAGGGACTGGAACATCTCTCTCATGAGGAAAGGCTGAGAGCCCTGGAGCTGTTTAGCTTGGAGAAGAGAAGACTGAGAGGGGATCTTGTTAATGTTTACAAATATCTGGAGGGTGGGTGTCAAGTAGAAGGGGCCAGGCTCTTTTCAGTGGTGCCCTGTGATAGGACAAGAGGTAATGGTCACACAAAAAGTGGAACACAGGAAGTTCCACTTCAACATGAGGAAAAACTTCTTCACTGTGAGAGTGACAGAGCCTGGAACAGGCTGACTGGAGAGGTTGTGGAGTCTCCTTCTCTGGAGACTTTCAAGACCCACCTGGATCTGTTCCTGTGTGGCATGCCCTGGCAGGGGGGTTGGACTCGATGATCTCCAGAGGTCCCTTCCAACCCCTACTGTTCTATGATTCTATAATACTGAATGAATACTGAAAAGTAAGCATGTTATTTGAAGTACAGAAGTCAGCATCTGAAAGAAATAGAAATGCTGCTTTAAGTACAGCATTATGTATTCTCTGGAAAAAAAAAAATCTCCCAAATACTTTAAATTGTATTTTGCAATCCTATTTGCAAAGCAATGATAACACCTTTTACCTCACAGTGTTAAGTCTGAAAAGAAGTTCCTTATGAAGTATTCATGTAGAAGGAAATAAAAAAGGCTGTAAGATATTAATAATTGTCTTTAAAGTAGGCAGGCATTGTGTAGTAAAGAAGTCCAAACATTGTTTGATCAAACCAAGGTTATGGAAGAGATGGAAAGGGTATGGGCATGGATATATAAATTTGAGTACAAATGGAGGGAAAACAGGTCTCTTTCAGACTCTCAGATCTTTACTCTTGCTCTTCCTGTGCCATTAGCAAATGGTGGTAACAAACAGTCCCATCCTTTCTTCTCCCAAACACCGTTATTTGGTTAGTGAATTCTCTCAGGAGTAGGTGTCTGCTGTTTGGCATTTCCTCACATCTAAGTGCTTAACTTCTTAGCAATGGTTTTCAACATACTGTGTTGGTATGTATTGTCTTTTCTTTCCAAATACTGAAAGGTCAGAGCCCTCAATCGTTATTCATGAGATGCATAAAGTCAGCTTGTCAGACATACAGCAGCTCCAGCTGACTTCCAAAACAAACAAAATAATCATAGATTTATGTAAAACTATTTAAGAATTATTATTTAACCTGTGGGTTGAAAGGATGAAAATACTCAACAAATTCTTTGTACCCCTTGAAAAACATGAGGAATCATTATTCCAAATCTGCTGAAAAGCAAGACTAACAAAGATGATATGCAAGTAACAGTTTCTGTTAAATGAGTGGTTGCAAGGCATGAGTTTGACATTCTTCAAGCAAATGAAAACTATTGATTTTATCTGTGGGGAGTACTTCATCAGCCCATTCTATTCAAACAATAACTATTCTTATCAACCAGAACCAGGTTTGATCTTGTTAATGGGATGATTTGGCAATGAATTCTGTCTACATAGCAGCAAGAAAATGTTGCTCCAGTGGTCTGCAGTGGCCAAAGACAGGCAGGGCACTTTGGTGCAGCTTTGCTCACACCAGTAACACTGAAATTCATCCTCTTGACAATCCATTCCCCATTTCACTTACGTGAACAGTGTTAGAGTATGATCTCATCTGCAAATTGTAAATTGTGATAGGAAAGTATTAACAATTCTGGAGGCTTTCCTTCATGAACAATTTAGGTAGGAAGCATTTTTCATTTTTTGTTAGTAATGACTTACACGTATTTACAAAAAAAAAAAAATTATACTCTTAATTATGCTGACTTATTTATAATTTCAGTAACAATTCACACATGCCTTATTTAGCATTTTATTCAAAGTGCTTCCTGTCTTTAGGGCCTCTTAGTGGAACTGCAATCATCTGTTTTTTATTGTTCATAAACAAGCAGCGACTGAAGAAAACCCCCAAAACCTCTTGTTTATAAGCTTTTAACATCTGCCACCTAGTAACACCTCTTTTAGTTCTTTATTTGGTGGCTGAAGCACCTTTACTTCACTCTGGATAGAATAACAAACTGTTAAATATTATATTACCTGCTTTTCCTTTTACATTTTTGTAATATTGAATATACTTCTTAATACAGAATACACTTAAAGGTTACAAAGAGATGAGCCATAAAAATATAAATCAGAAAGTATGTGGAATGTTAAACATGTTCGGGTTTTTTTATAGCTGTCTTCATTGTTTAATGATGTTTTCTATGTAAATAAAATTTCTACTATGGAGACTTCCCTCTTCATTTCTCTTTAAACACAGTATAATAAATTTTGAGTAAATGTTGTAATATGTGTATATTCCACTAGTGAATATGATAAAGAATAATATCTTAACATTTCTGCACTTAACAGCTCATTAATCTTAAATATTACATGAAAATGCTGCTATGGCAATGCAAAGAAAACAGAGAGAGGGCTTTGAGGCCAATAGGCAAAATGATACCTTTTAATTTTCTTTTTAGGAATAGGGTTATCTTATTTTTTAAAGATAGTGTTCAGACTTGCAGAGGTAAGTCAGGTGATAGCATATGTGTCAACAGTAGCAATAAATGTCCAAAAATATCAAATGCCCAAAAGTAATGTTTCTTACTTAAATTTTAAGTAGAACTATTTTGAATCTGAAGATCTACTTTAAGGTTTTTTTGGGATTCAGTGTAGCTGTATGAGTTTAAATTCATGAAACAAAAGATGACACTTTTCATATATAGAATAAAACCAGCAGGACCATCTTTTCAAAATGTTCCTGCTGATTGTGCAGATTTCATAATTATTTCAGTAAGTCACTTAAAATAATTTGCCAAATTCATCTGAAGACTAGAGAGGTCAATGATATAATGTTTTCTGCAAATGATCCTTAAAGGTACAAAGTTAACTTTAAAATGGGATGGGATCCAAAAGTCTAAAACTCCAATGCCTATGCTGTCCTGCTGACAAAGGATATGAAACAGATTTTTCAGTAGAACTTAAGTGTTTGTAAGCATGGGAATATACACGTTGATTTTACTTTAATCTCTTGCCTCAAATGAATACTTTCCTTAAGTTTTCTCATTGTTTGCATTGCAGTTTTTGCCTCTGATTATTATATTCCTGAATTTGAAGAGAATTTATGTTTAGCCTGTACAGAAACCCATTTGTTTCAGGACTGGCCAACATCATTACGTGTTCCACGTAAGAGCGATTATAGATTGAAGAATTTTTGGATGCTTTCAGAGAACACAAAAGTGGCATAAAATTTAGGGTGTTTAAGTTCTATTTATGACAACTCAGATATTACACATTAATTCTCTTTCATAAGTTTCCCCAGAATGATCTTGGCTATGTGGAGACTGAGTGAAATGTGTTTAAAGACAAGGAAAATTCAGAATATGTAGAAAACAAGTCAGCAACCTTCTTTGCAGGCAGAGTAAAAACCGGTCACAAAGCACTTTGTTATTTCATATTCTTTCCTGGAGTGCCCCTGGGAGAATCACCGTGCTGCTGGTTATTTGTACCAGAATTGCATAAACATAGTCCTTGTAAGATGGATGTTTGAAATGATAAAACAGATTTAGTCTATGTAGTAGAAGATATCAAGGGCTTCCTTTCATATGAAATGCGTGTCATCTTACAGCAGTAATTCTCCACCACTTCACTATGGCTACATAAAAATTATATCATTGTACATTGCATTTATACATGTTTGGTCTTGACCATTCCATAGAATGCTTACAGAAATTCAAGCCCTGAACTTTGTGGCTTCCTTTGGATCCAAATTGAATTGTGTCATTTTAATTAACATTTGTAGTCTCTGATTTCCACATCTTGATGACAGATTAGCATACCACCAGAGTGATAAAATGAGATTAAAAGGTAGACAAACTTCTGTTTTTATTAAGCCTGGATGTTACAGAAGAAGAAAGGAATTTGATCATGAAATGTTCCTAGATTAAGGATCTTAATAACAAACTTCCAGGGTATTTCTTTTAAGTTATTCATTGTTTACCTCTGGATTTGGATATATTAGGAACTTAGATTATTGCTTGGTTATGAACCATTATACTTTCGTAGCTATGGAAAACTCCAGTGCCATTGAAACCAAAAAAGGCAAGTGTTGTTGCATACTTAAACATTGCTGAATGGAGTTCACCAGTGGAGTTCACTTAAACATGGTGAACAGAGTTCAGTCCAGTTGGGGGCCAGTCACAGTGCTCCCCAGGGCTCAGTATTGGGGCCTATTCTGTTCAGTGTATTTATCAATGATCTGGATGAGGGGATCGAGCACACCCTTACTAAGTTTGCTAACCATATGAAGCTGGGTGGGAGCGTAAATCTGCTTGAGGGTAGGAAGGCTCTTCAGAGGTACCTGGACACACTGGATCCATGGGCCAACCCAGCGGTATGAGGTTCAATAAAGCCATGTGCTGGGTCACAACCACCCCATGTTTTGCTACAGGCTTGGGGATGAGTGGGTGGAGAGCTGCCAGGTGGAAAAGGACCTGGGGATGTTGGTCAACAGCCAGCAGAACATGAGCCAGCAGTGTGCCCAGGTGGCCAAGAAGGCCAACAGCATCCTGGCTTGTATAAGAAATAGAGAGGCCAGCAGGGCTATAAAGTGTTGGTCTCTTCTCCCAAGTAACAAGTGATAAGACAAGAAGAAATGGCCTCAAGTTGCACCAGGGGAGGTTGAGGTTGGACATTAAGAAAAACTTCATTGCAGGAAGGATTGTTAAGCAGTGGAGCAGGCTGCCCAGGGAGGTGGCGGAGCCCCCATCCCTGGAGGTATTTAGAAGACATGTAGATGAGGTGCTTAGGGGCATGATTTAGTGTTGGGATTGTCAGTGTTAAGTTGATGGTTGGACTTGATGATCTCAAAGGTCTTTTCCAACAGAAATGATACAATGATTCTATGATTTCTACTAAAGCCTGTTAATCTTTTTTTTTGTTTTTTTTTTTTTTAGTGAAAACTTTCTGCTTTGCTCTTTTTTAAGCTCCAAAGGCATAAATAGCTCTTGAAAGACTGCACCATTACAATTGAGAGTTGATTCAGCTTGTAATGGGTAGCTATCTAGCAGAAATTAACATCTCCGCTAGGCTCAGTACTAACAACTACTAACAACTTCTGTCTTGGAAAACACGTACAAAAGGAAAATTCCATAGTGGGTTGTTAAGTCTTTGGGTTTTAATGTTGTTTTTGACTTTCTGATTAAAGCTATTTGTATTACATGCAATAGCATCTCAGATAAAATGTTTAGAAACTAATTCATCCAAATAAACTCAGCATACTTGAATAAACCTGTCTTTTGTAGCTGTGGGCATTTGGATGATTTGAGCATACTGCCATATTTAAAAATACAGGGGAAGCAGTGATTGAACTTGAAAGAAAATTGACAGCTGGAATTATTTCTGGATATTCACTCTCAGTAACAATGGTAGCAAATGGTAGTGACCTCCAATGATCTTATTCCTAACAGGGTCTGCATTCATTGGGAAGAGTGAAATACAGAATCTGTGCTTTTGTTGGCCAGAAGCAGCCAAATACCACTGTTGAAAGTTGTGATCTAGGTATTTCTTGCCTCAGATTTAGAAAAAAGCAAACAAAAGCCTTCCCATGGGGAGACGTTAGAGTAAACTTATAAAATAATCTGAAATCCAGCTGAATTTTAGATATTATGTGGAATAGGCATTGCATGCTGTGAAAATTTTCGTTAATTTTTATTTGCAGTTGGAACTGGGAACAGATTCTATTTTTTTTTCTGGTGAAGTGAGAGCAACAGAGAATCTACTGTCCACTTCATATGATGAAGTCCATGACCCAGGAGGAGCCTTAAGACCTCAACTAGGAGGAGGTCACTGAGCCCTTTGTGTGTGTGTGTGTGTGTGTGTGTGTGTATGTGTGTATGATATTTTTAAGACCAGTATCTGTTACCTCTACTGAGGTAACTCTTAAAAGAATATAAAAACCTGTCACCATTGCTAATCAAGAAGAAACCTGAAGAAACTTGATAGCCAACATCATTTCTTTGATAGCCAACATCATTTCTTTTCTATGTTGCATATATATCTTGGCCAGACAACTAAACACATGTCTTGGTGCTTGCAAGTAGGTGGGCGTGAGAATGTGTGTTAAACCAAGAGTGGATGAAATCAATAGGGGAATGAGTGAATAGGTAAAATCAAATTATCTGGAGATTCTGTAAATGCAATTTCTTCTTCTGTGAGGTTGTAACACTAATTTCCTAAACACCTAGAAATTATGAAGCATTTAACTTTAGGCATGCATGACTGAGAAAAACATGCTGAAATTTCATCTCAAGAACAAATGGAAAGTGGAAAAAAGGTGTTGGTACACTTCCTTCTTCAGGCAGGCTCTTACAGTACAGAAAAAACCAACCTGTACTACCAACTCCATGTTGCATACCCAGATAACTGCAGCCAGGGAGGGCAAATACTATTCACTTTATAGAATGGTAATTTTTCCAAACTTTGAGGTAAAATACATTAATAACTACAACTCATATGACAAATCTTAGCTAAGCAAATCTTGTGATCGTAGAACAGTCTTGTCTCTCACCCAACTTTCCTGTTATGCCGATGTGTCTGATACTCCACTGAAGCATCTCACAGGCTATGGAAAGTCACTGCAGGAATAAACTGGCTTGCATATTGTATAAATTACTGAAAAGCGTTTCTTACGCTGATAAACATGAATACCAATGAAGAATAGGAAAGAAAATCAATTGACAATGATGTAAAATAAACTTCTGCTGGGCAGAAAGCAGTAAAAAAAAAAAGCTACATTGATGTAGCTGGCCAGCCAGGCCAGGCAAAAAACATCTGAAATACTGCTTTGTATTTTAATTGACTGTCACTTCTGACACTTTCACTGGAGCATTTGAAGGTATTTCTAAATCTCTCACAAGATTTTGTTTTAAGATAAATTTCCTTTGACATGAGAATGTTTTAAGTTTAATAATTTAAAATGTCATTTTACTGCAGTATATTTAGGAGGATTTTTTCTTTTCCCTCCTTGAGTGATCCAGGAAATTATATGTTTTGAATATTTGCAGTTAAACGGTGAAATAATTTACAGGTCAAAGCTTATAAAGCAGATACACATTTGTGAATAACTGTTGTTGCCAAATTCTCCAATTAGTTTGCTGACAGAAGAAAAGAAATCATTTGCTTATTTAACCTACTGTTAAACAATTGATGTTAAACATAGGGTGCTCAGTGCATCTTTATGCACAATTTATTTTGTTCTCAGGATAAATAAGAGCATCTATCCAAAGTGACACCAACAGAAATGAAAGGGAATTTGATTGCACAGATTAATGCCCGCGGAGTTGCTTATTGGAAACATCATGGAGTCAAGCTTAACTGTTAAGGTTACAATCTTGTAACCACTTACTAACCTCTTCTTATCTTCTTAAGCAGCAGGACAGACACTACCACCTCAGATGCCTCTCTACTGCACTCTAGTGTATGGTCTGGATATTTCCCCCACGATACTCTATAGCCTTCCAAAATTTTGATGACTTTTGGGTGCCT
>JANVCC010000035.1:2749945-2837792 GCA_025345505.1 Todiramphus chloris collaris
GGTTTTTTTTTTCCCTGCTTGGTTTTTGACATAAACCGACCAAATATTAAATTAAAATGTAATTTTCTGTGTTTTGTCTCCTCCTTTGAAAGCCACCATACACTGGAAGGAGGTTTTAGTGACTATGTATGTTTTAAATGGAATTTCAAACTGCTTGTTTTCAGTTGTATGCTGATACTTTCAGGAATCTGAAGCATCTATGCAGAATTGGGCACCTGAAAGAAGATTTTTATATTTACCTGCTTAGCTTTGAGATGATGTTTGCCTGAACTTAGGTGCTTAAAATGATCTGACACTTGGGTAGCTTATCTTTGTATTTCTTTTTCAGGCAACAAAAACTGGGATTGCAAAATTAAAAAGCTGAAGTTCTGTCTCAGCAGAAAAAGTCTTTATACTGTGTTCCTGATAAGCAATGTGATCAGGAAGCCACTAAATTTTATCCCATATAAAAAATTTCATTTTAGGTGCAATTTTACAAAGTTTAAACAAACTTGGAGGAAAGAGTCTTGTCCTCATTTTAAAAAGGAATTCAGCATTAACTATGAGCTGCTACCAAGAATTTGCTATAGAGATACCTTCTGGCAGTATTTTTCAGTAGTTAGCTATGCAGAACAAATGTCACTTGTAGCTGTAACATGAAACAAGTTCTTGAACCTCTGACTTTGTGATATGAGTTTAACAGTGAATGGGAACTAGCTTACCTTGTTTTTCTGTTCTCTCTTTTCTGTTTTGAAGAACATGGAAAGGAAACCAGAAATGTTCCTTTGTTTTTAGATGTATATTTTCAGGGAAGGCCTGCACTATCTTAGTACACAGAGAATATAATGCTTGCAGTATTCAGACTGTGCAATTTGAGATGCTTTTCATGGATCATATCATGAGCTCTAAGTAGTTCAAAGTCTTTATGAAGACTTCAGTCTTTTGTTCAGTACTTCAGTTGTATAGGTAGCTACACTGATCATTTGTATTCAGCCAGTGGTGTATGTTGAAATGCATACATTTTAATATAATTATGGTGGGGTTTTTGTAGGTACCAGCAATTTTTTATAAAAATAGTTTTATTCACGCTTATGTGTATTGACCTGCTTGCTCTTTAAGTTAGGATGCTATTTCATGTCCCCTGTAATTTGTATTTGTACCATCTTTCAGTTGACTCTCCTTGTCTACCAGCAGCTTGCCACTCTTCTGAGAGTGGTTAAAAAAAGAAATACAAAGTAGTTGCCCATGAACCATCTAGACCTGGCCAGGTTCATCCCCTCCACCCAGACGAGAGGGGTGCATGTAGTTCAGCAAGCTATAGTCTTGACAAATTGTAGTTCTCTTTAAAATGGCTGGGTTTCCTTCCACGGACGCTTCTGTTGAAAGGTAGTTACTTTGCAAGTTCTCCTACAGATAACCCACATAGCAATACAAGTAATGTTTGCAAAATGCTGCTCTTGGAACCAAGAAGCTGTTATCAGACTCTGTCCAGAATGTAAATAGCTATTCAAAATGAAACTAAAACCAAATTAATCCTGTCTTTTTAGTGGACACCTCAGAATATACATTTCTGTGTTGTAGTTAAATTTCTTTTTCAGCTAACAAAAAATGGGATTGCTTTTAAAAGCTTTAATTTCTTTGTAAGGCTAGAGCATAACAATACCTTCCTGCATCCAAGTCAAGGGCCTCAGTGTTTGGAATTATCTAAATACAGAGTAAGCAAGAAAGTGTAATTTTATTTCTATTCCCCACATGAACGGATCACTGAAATAATTGGTAAGAAATCAATATTAATAGCTATTCATATCTATTACAGGAGTAGGCAGGGATGAAGGAAAGGGAAAGGAATTGTAAGTTTTGCATCAATTTACTACATGCTTAAAATAAAATGGCTTTTCTTTTAAATGGGGAGTTGGCATTTTCAGCGGTATCCAAAGGGGTGGCTGTGAATGAACTTTGGCAAACACAAATGCTCTGTCTGTGTCCCGAGAGCTCTGACTGGCATGTGGCAATGGGATGTTACTTCTGGCACTGTGTGGGCTCGATGATCTGCTGAGTCCCTGGCATACCGATCTGTGTAGCAAGATCTGTGAAGACATCAAGGACTTGGCAGCACTGCACCTATCTTTGCAATACAACAAGCCTTGATTTGCCAACAGGTATTGCTGCATGAGTTCATTCTCTGAATTCAGAAACAAAAGCCACCTTTCCAGTGAATGAGAGGGGGAAAAAGCACTTCTTGCCAGCTGCATTACTCATTAGTCCTCTTAACCTAACTTAACCCTTTTGTGCACCATGAAGCTGTGAGGGAGCAAGGAGTGTTCAAATGCTTTGTGGATGTTTTCTGCATTTGTTCATCAGCTGCTATAGAGCAGCTGGCCATGCTGCAGGAGTGAAACTTTAGGAATGTGTTTCCAGATCTGCTCGGGCAGTTTGCCCTCCAGTTTGTGAGACTATTGTTGAAGGTATGCAAAGATCACAGACACTGAACTGGAGAGACGCAGGATATCTGCTTAAAACATTTGGGACAGTGTATGCATGGAGTATCCATTGTGCCCCATAAATCTTGTTTGCCATGCAATTAGCTCAGAGCTTGCGTTGCAGAATGATGTGAAATGTGATCAGGTTCTACTATGAAACACACAGGCAGTCTCTCTGCTTTTATTTTTGTATGCTGGTTACTGGTGCTCATACCATAATGAGGTATTTTTGCGTACAGATAGGGTGCAACTACCTTGTTAAATAATATTGGACTGAAGGAAAACATGTTGATAGCACTTCATCTCCAAATGCAAGCTGAAGGAATATTAAGCATGTAGGATAGACAGTTAAAGAGCAGACTGCTGCCTCCAGTATGGTACCTCATTTCTTCTTGCACAGTTCTCAAGCCCGGGCAGCCAGTAGTGCTGTAACTGGTTTCTGGTTATCTACCAGGGCTGAGGAGCAATCTTGAGGTAGACAGCATTAATTATGATGTACTTAAGCCCACTCAAATGAGGAAGCACCTCTCTGGGAAATGGATATGAGCAGGCAAGAAGGGTTCTGGGCTCTTTTTTAAAGGGTGATACCCTCTCTTAGGAAGAGGGCGTGGAGGGAGGGGTGGGGTTAAGATACATCCTTCAGGCATATTGTACTAAAAGTAAGGCATCTCAGCTTCTCCCATCTAGTGATCTCCTGCTTAGACCTTGCTATGTCTATGACTGATCTGTAATAAGTGGCTTTCTGTGAAGAAAAAATGTCCTCATTTAAAAGATTCATTTTGAAAAGCTTCTCTGATTTAGTGTGTATATTAATTGCCTAGACACACAAACATTAACAATTTCACCTAATGTTTTCCAGCTGAATCTTCCTTCTGTGTAAAACTTTGCAAATTCAGCTTTGTCGTAAAGATACCTGGAATGAAGTAAGGAAAGCTTGTATCTTGACAATGTAAAGCCTTTAACAAAGATGTGGCACTGTTCCTGTTTCACTGATTTAGTTTGTTGTTCTTTCATCTTTAAAAGAGCATGGGATTTCAAAGGACTGGTAGAAAAAAACCACCCCCATGCATGCTAGCTCCCAGGAGAAAAGCATTGGAGGTGTGTCAGCAGCAGAGCCTTAGACAGCTTTTTTACTGTAGAAGCCATGATGTTAAGAGAATCCCAGCTGTTCAGGAAAGCTTGCCTTCTGCTCCACACCATTTGAAAATTATCTCCTTGGCGTGGCCACTCTCCAGTCCTGCTTGCCCTTCAGCTGAATATATCTGCCTCTTTCTGGCATAATAATTGTTGAACTGGAGGTTGGCTTCAAACAGAATCTATCATGAGTAGAGATTTCAAAGCTAACAGCTTAAAGGTTCTGTTAAAATAAGAAAACAATATACCTACTGAGTCTAAGGCTTCTTGGTTGGTGCAAATTGTTGTGCAAAATTATTCTTTTGTTTACCCAGCTGTTGGTTGAGTCAGCTTGTACGTACCCGAGTAGAACTATCGGTATCCACAACTTGTCTAATACTTGGTAGCTAGGGGGCAGTGAAGGGATTGCAAGGTGCAGATTTGAGGGTTGACAGTGATGCTCTTATGGGGAAGAGAAAGTGATTTGTGTAGCACAGATTGCTAACATATTAAGGTGAAGAAAACATAAATAGTGCATAAGAGTAAGAATTCATCCCTGAAGAATAGCCTGAGTTTTATTGTTTGTAAAATTAAAAAGTTGTATGTATTAGGTTGATTGGGTAGAGGTAAGATATCACTCCTTGAACTGGACCAAAGTAACTGGCCACGTTTAAGGAACATTTATAAAGTAGTCCCCTGTGCCACTGCAAGCAAAGTGAGCAGGAGGGAAAACTATATCCAGAATTTGGGATAATTTAGCTTTGCAAAGGGGCACAAAATTTATATGTGGAAGGTCTGAAAAGAAAAAAAAAAATCTCCAACCATTTGTAGCTCAGGGGTAGAGGTAATACTTTCTAAGCATAAACATGGTTACAATTACTGCTGACGTTCCTTTGGGAAGGCAATATACACTACAAGAAGAGACAGTTCAGATGCACGTGTCTTTACCTGCAAATCAGTGGTTCTTTGAGACAGTGGGTTGGAAACCAGGCAAAAAATTATCTTCTATAAACATAGGTGGTTTGGAAGTTAAATGCAAGAAGCAGTTAGGTTCCCTAATACTCCCAGTGAAAGCTGGGAATATCAGTAATTAAAGGAAGAAAGATGGGGCATGATGTACAGCAAATAACCTGTACATTGCAATATATAAGCAAATACGAGCAAACAAACACAAGAATACTCCATGTTGCTTTTTAAATTGCTACGTGTTTTAATAAATAACCTAATAATTAATGAACAACCTGATTTTTCAAAATAGCTGAATATTTTAAATATATGAAAAATACTGTTCTGATGAGCAGAACCTGCTGGGTACTTGGTAGCATAAAACATAAAAGGGTCTACAGAAAATACTTAATTTAAATCCTATTAAAGACAGAAAAAATATAAACCTTGGGTACAGCTTTGGTTACTGTTGGCTTAGAAACACTACCAAATCCATGTACCAGCATTCACAGCACACCCTTTCCCATCTTCAAGGTTTCCCCTTATAAAGGGGAATAGAATTATGTGATAAGAATGATTTTTCTGTTTGGGGTTTGTTTATTTTATTTTATTTTATTTTATTTTATTTTTTAATCTGCCTATGAGCTCATTTCCTCAGCTGATTTTCTTCCATACTCAGGAATAGAAATATGTGGTTTACCTCAAGTTACTTTTGAAGAATTACCACTGCACAGTTAATCCGCCTGAATAGCATTTTTAAGATTTTTTCAAATAATGAAAGGGGATTTGTCCCAGAAGTAGGTGAAGCAGGCAGCCTGGTAAAACTCAGCCTTCACTCCACAGCTATCCAAACAGCCAAAGCAAGCTTGATTCTATATAAAAAGCATTGATTGATGTTCAGAAGAGGCCCGTTCCAGACGATGCATGAACTGGGATGCCCTTATGGTCCAGTCAATGGTCTCTCCTAGGTGATCAATTGGGAAGTTTCCCCCACCCAACCTAATCTTCAGTGTTTGTGCCAAAATATTTTTTCTGGAAATTATTCTTAGAGGCACCGTGTATTTTAAATTTTTTTCTGTATTGATTCTAAAATGAAAGATTAGCTAAAGAATATATAAATTAATATGATTTCATTAAAAAAATTCAAAAATTAAACATACTTTTAACAGATTATTGAAATGTTCTTTTAATTTCATTTTCTGCTGATAACAATACTTCTTTTATGACAACCATTAATTTCTAAGTTATTTGTAGTCCTTACTCTCTATATCCAAATGTAATTTATTTTTTTCTGTTTCATTGATAAGGAAAATAACCTTTTGAAAATACATTATTTTTCATATATGGTGTCTCCCAAAAATAAACACTAAAAATGTTTGAGAAGGAAAAATTGTGTCCAACTTTTAAAAAGAAGATCTCTTTTTAAGTAAGTAAACATACATACTGTTTATATCAACATGGATTTTTGGCTTGTTTAAATGCTACCCTTGTCTAACACGAAGCATTTTTGCAAAGACTTTCCAGTTTTTTTGTTAGTAGCAAACCAAAGAATCACTAGGGGTTTTTTTTTGAAAACAAAGTCTCAATATCATGGCTGTAAGAACTTCTCAAGTACTGATCAGGACCCCCAGTACAAGGGTTTATTTCTTCAGTTTAGCTGCTTTCTCTCTGAGGATTTCTAAGTGCTGGCTAGCCATCAACTTCACTGAATGCCTCTACTGCTTAGTAAACACGTCTTGAAAAAAATGCAGCATTTTTCACTTGGCTTAAACTAATTACTGTGTTCCATTAAAAAGAGGTTGTTCTTCCCATTTTAAATCTTTGTGGTTGCTGGTTCTCAACCTGCTGTTTGCTGAGAATAGAGGATTTATTTTACATTGAGAAGGGCAGGTTGGTTGTTGTAAAAAATGCAACCTATTTTTAATAAGTGTCATATGATTTTAGGGGATGGCAGTTGCCTTGCTGTCAGTTAAAAACTTGATCAGAGTTCAAGAACTGAACCTTTAGGACATGAGGAAAAATAGGGGCTTTCCTTCACAAATTAGCTACGCTTTCTTTTACTCTATTTTTTGCAAAATACTTGTTGTTCCCCATCTTAAAATATACTTTTATTTAAATGGAAATGCAGCAGCAGCTGGATTGCTTCATTTAATAGTCCTTTCACTGATAGAGGCTGCAGAAATGTATTCTTTAAAATCTCAGCTAGAATGGCATAAGGCGATAACTGTAATTTTAAAAATCACTGTGGTTTTAAAAACAAATCAACAAAAAACACCCTTTCAAAATATCTGTATATATTAGTAAGCTCCTGGTAGTTAGTAGATCATAACGTAAGGAGTTGAGCATTGTGCATATTTAAAAAAAAAAAAAAAAGAAAGTCAACTAAGCTACAAACTAATATAAATAGTTCTCCTTCACAGACCCTGTTCCTCAGAGATTCTGAGGATTGCAAATGAAATAAGAAAAAAAAAAATAGTATATTGTACATTATTTAGGGATTATTTTGTTGATTTATGGAAACCACCTTCTCTAAGTGTAAACTGAAAAAAAATTATGAGCTTCTTCAATCACTACCCTTTCACTTCTTGTTTCTTAGCTAAAATGGATTTGGTGGTCAGGTGGTAGTAGCATCATCTGCTGGCACCCTGGACATCAGTCTGCATAGGGAAGGATGTACTGGTAATGCCTGGTACTCTGCTTTAAGAACCAATAGCAGGTGCTCTTCTTTTTAAGAACACCAGAGTTGTATTTGTAGTGATGTCTGGTCAGTTGTCACAAGTTTTTGTCTTACTTGCTTGGAAAGAAAGGCCACTAAACCTCTGTGGTTACAGTTTTTTCTATACTGTGTCCAAGTTATATTTGTATCTGGCATTCCTTATAGATTTTCTCTTGTAAATACTAGCAGTTAATGGCATGAAATTAAGAAAAGACAAAAAAGGAAGGAAATAGGGGTAGAGCTAGGGTGCATTCATCTAAATTACACTGAAAATTATACTACAAGACTTGCAACAAATTTTAGGTGTGGTGTGTTACATTTTACAACCAAAACTGACACCTTTTTCTAGCCCTATGCTGGATTTTCAATTTCTTATGAAAGGAGGAGTGTAATTTTCTTTAATAGCTTTCAAAGCATTCACTTGTCTGTCAGAATCTTCATTTCTGAGAATACGTGCACTATCCAGAAAGAAGTACTTGGGTTTTGGTTTATGACAGAATGTAATGGAGAATCATTAGCTGTTTCCACACTCTAGGTTTGTATGTTCTGTCAAAATGAGATGCATCAGAGAATGCCTGAGATTCTCAGACTCACTGGCAATTAAGAATAATTCCCATGAGCTATAGCCTCAAGCAGAATATCCCCAGTGTGTGAATCATATGGACAGTAGAGGAATTAAACAAGTGGTTGAGTTTTAGAAGTGTTTTGTTCCCTTCATCTGCACCCTGCCACTATTCTAGTCCATGAGTAATTTAAAGTGCTTTTACATTTAATGACTCAGCAAATTAAACGGAACATATTACTTATCCTGAGATTGCAATGGATTCAATAAACGAACAGAAGTAGATGATTCTTTAACTTTGTGAACAAATACTTCAGAAATTTGACTCGTTTGGACTTGGGATGTCTGCATGTAGCCCCCCTAAAAGCAAACTACTTTTCCTTGAAATCAGATGTAGCAATTGATTTGGAAACTAATAGTTATTAAAATGTCTTGAGCTTTTCGGTCCTTGGGGAATTCCCGTTGGCATCTGAATGAGAGATATATAGTCTACAAGATTCCTACGTTCTAGGGCTCTGGAATATCTTTCATGCCCTTTGACTGATCTAACCTTGGGTTCTGTGGAAAGGATTTCATTAATTAACTTTAAGATATCTGAACACATCCCTTTACATACACAGCCTATATGGCTGTTTCTAATACCTTGTTCTTCTGCATCTCTATTTCTTACGTGTAAGGGAATTAATGATGTTTGTAAATAGAAACTCTAGAAACCCCAGAGACAGAGTTAGGTATATTCTTTTTTCTATCATTGTCAAGGAGAACATTATGAACATTTTAATTTCCTCTAATTTAGATCATATTTTCTGTAAAAGTATATTCAAATTTTTATTTTATTTTAATTTTTTGGCAGCAGAGGATGTTCTGTTTCTGTTAAGTATATGCTAACTTTGTTATTCCTCTAAGAGACAGAGAAGGTTTTGGAACTATACAGTAAATCTCACTTTCAAAAATGTCTAAATGCTCTTTAGGCCCTTTGAGAATGAACTTTTGACATTAAATAGTTTCAGAATATTTCACACATTGTCTGTATAGAGAAAAGGCCCTCTCTAAATCTCTGCCACAGAAACATTTCCACTTTTCAAAAGAAAACAAGTCTTTAGGAGCAGTAGAGAGGGCAAAGAATATGAAGAAAGAGCATGCTTTGGGTCAGTAGTCACAGAAACCACGACAAGGCTGTATGCATACAAACGGCAATATGTTTGAATGTTTTCCTGATCAAAGATAAGCTCAGTATGGGTTGTCATCTGAATAGTTAAGGTATGTAGACACTTAAAAGAAAAATGTTTGAATTAGGAAAATACAGACTATCTGACCTCAGTGTTCTACCCTTTTGCATTTTTCACCAGTTGTTTCTCTTATTAGATTGTAGCCCTTGTCTTGCAAGTGCTCCCTACATCCAAACACTGTGTGACCTTTACTGCTGAGTGACAGATTTACATACGCTATATTGGGAACACATTTGTGTGTACAGAGCACAAGACACTCAAGTTGTTACATAGTCCAGTTTTTCAGGGCTTTAGTGTAGTAAGTGCTGAAAAGAAACAAGTAAAATTTATTCTTTCCTCTTAATACGTTGATATTATATGATACTAGTATTCTAGGAAGGAAAAAAAACCAAAGTATAATGGCTTCTTCATGCAAACAGTCCAGGAGGGTCTCCCATAACGTCTCTGAATGGGACTTACCGTATGGTAATAAAAGAAAACTTGCTTTTAGAAAATTATTAGCAGTAATCAACTCTGACAGTACTTAGAACACTTTGATCAGCCTTAAGGAACCTTTTAAAACTGTATGTTTTTTTGCCGATTATAATTTCTGATGCATTTATCTAATGCTACAGAAATTACTGTGGTCATCTGGTCTGAGCAGCAACCAGTTTATGACAGCTATATATTACCAGTCAAAGCATTACTCCCACCAAGTGTCTCATTTTTGAGTGTAATGAGAATGTACTTTAGTGAAACTATAATATATATCTTTTCTATTCCATCCTTCCTTAACTAGAAATGAGAACCGTCGGAAAACAAACTATGTTTTGATAAATGTTCATCAGAATTTGAAACTTGTAGCTGAAATGTTTGTAGGCAGAAGATAAGACACGTTACTTGGAGCAGTTCAGCTATAAATTATCGAATTTACAGTTGTCATAAGTTTCCTGAATGAGATATGAGTCATATAACAACAATATTAGTGTAGTAATCAATTATGCAACAGAGACCCCTGAAAAAGTCATTTTTTTAGTTCACTAATTACACAGTAGCAAATAATTCCAGGTATTTTTTTATGCTGCATGTCTTTATCATCTGTGTAGACATTAGCGAATAACAAGAAAGTAGTATCTATCCTAGTAATGATTTGTTTGGTGGATAAATGTTGTGGGAAATCAGCTACTGAAATACTCAAATTTCCTTTATCATATTTTATTTGAGTTTTTAGTTGTTCTGAGTTTCAAATTCTCCTGAAAGCAGCATCATGGTTTTGAGTCTGGTTAGGACACCAGTACTCAGACACAGTAAAGCAGGTGTCAGCCCCTCATTACTTTATTGTTTCCTTGCATTTTTGTGTTTATATTGTAACTTTATACTTTTGCTGTGTTCTTATTCTTACAGGTTTGTCCCTTTCCATAATGACAAGTCAAATTCAAATGTCTTGACTAAGGCTGGATTTTGGACTAACCTCTTTTGTCAGGAGACTAAGTTGCAAACAAAACTAAATGTGGGCTTCTTGTTGTCCACTTGAACAGTATGTTTTTCAAGTCAGAACAGTAATTAGCCAATTCAGCAAATTCAGTGCAGCTGATGTTCAAGATGAGATGAGGTGTGGACTAAAAGCCCTCAGGCAATCCTATCTGTGTTTGATCTTTGAGGAAAACCTCAAGACAGCAAAGGAAGCCAAGTTCTGTAATGCTACCAAGGAGTGAAGTACCAGCCGAAAAGTGCATCACAGTAGGGCTCAGTGAACTTTCTCTTACAGAACTTGGATTTACTGTAACTTTTATGGCCTTACAATGTACTGAAATTCAGTCTCTAGTGAATATGCAGGAAGGCAAACTTAAATCATCATAAGTTCCTTTCATTCCAGATGGTTTCTGTAGGCTTCTAAGATTTACCTTCAACATAGAGTGTATTTGTGGCTTTAAAATTTATCATAACAATTCTTTTTTGCTACTAGCTTTGGAAAAGCACTGTGATATCTTTAATGTAATGGCAATATAGTGAAGTATATTATATCAGTTCTGTAAAAACTAAAGTCATATCCAAAGCTCCATTAGTCTTACTAAAAGATGAAAATACAGTAGGTCCAGGTATTGACCCTGGATAAGGAAATCACAAGATCCGATCTATACTGTCTCACACACTGAGGAACAAAGTCTTGTGTAAACAGGTGGCTGGTTTATGCAATCCTTGTTGAAACTGGTACACCAGGGTCTAATTTCTAGCTTTTCTTCCTTCTTTCCCTCTTTTATTTCTGTTGTGAGAATTGGCATTTCATTGTGGAATTTGACCACTTTTGCTGGTCTAATCTTGGTCTAAACTATTCTGCGTGAGATGAAATGAAATCCCAAATTGGTTTGACCTTTTTTTATACTGTCATGTTTTAATTAAACCTGATAAAAATGTATACTGCTCTCTGTGATGAAAATAAAAATTGTATTGTGTTAGCTTGTACTATTTTGAGGGCACTTGCCTGAGACTGAAGCCCTGCTGGGTACAACAGAGATTCTCCAGAAATCTTAACTAATCACAGAGACTGCTTCTGGCTGTATAGGTGGTTATAGTCATCCTCAAATTTATTTGACAAAGTCCAGATTAAATACAAGTTAAAAAAAAAAAAAAGCTATAACTAATGATTTATTATTTTTCCTTAAATTTGTT
The DNA here is from genome assembly GCA_025345505.1 of Todiramphus chloris collaris. Lineage (NCBI taxonomy): Eukaryota > Metazoa > Chordata > Aves > Coraciiformes > Alcedinidae > Todiramphus > Todiramphus chloris. The sequence continues at coordinate 2,761,619 of JANVCC010000035.1, forward strand.
GTTCACTTATTAATGGGCATTTTACAGAATATTAAAAAGCCCATGATTATTGGGCTTTTACAAAAAAAAAAATAAAATTCAATAGTTCCATTATAGCTTCCCGATTATCCAGGAAAGAAACCTCAGGAATTTGTTGTTGTTGTTGTTGTTCTGGGGGGTTTTCTTGTTTGTGTTGTGTGGTGGGTGTTGATTTTCTTTTCGACAGAGAGTACTGTCCTCAAGGTGGAATTTGTTTCTGAAAATTTCTGAAAAAGCAGGGTGCAATTAAACTGCATAGAGATTTTTATATCCCTATTTCTGCATTACATTGTAAATTTGCAGCATTTTCTATTTTAAAAATCAACATTAAGCAGTATCTAGAAATACCTAGGATTGGAATTTAGGAACTTTCTGTAAAGTCAAATGTGATGATTTTTTTTTCTGACACATAGTAAACTTCAGTAGTAGTTTCTGCATTTTCTCTCCAGTTTGCAAACAAATGCACACAGTGTGAAATGCACTTTGGCTTCAGCATTATCAAAGAGCTTGCTACTAAATCATGCGTTTCGTGACATCTCCTTGTAATTGTAGAGCTCCTCAGTTACAGTTTAATAGTGCAATCAAATGAGCTGCAAGTCACATTGGAATTTTTTCTCTACCTACTCTGGAGATCAGAATCTTAGGCTAGAGACACTCTCAGCACACGCGATAAGAGGAGGGAATGAGGGGAGACGGACCACTACATTACTTCCTTCATGTTATTTTTGGATATGACTAGCATTCCTCCCCTTACACACACCCTCTTTTTTACCCAGCCCCCATCTCTTACATGCGTTACAAGCTCCTACAAACACTCTCACGTACTCTGAAGCAAAAGCAAGAGCAACAGCTGGACTGAAGCCAAAGGACTTAAACTCCGCTTCCTCACTGCCAGCAGGCTTTGTTCTTTGGAATCAGAACTAGGGAGAACATCTTCATTGCCGATCGTGAGTGGCTGGAATTTGGCAACTCAGCCCTGGCTGTCCTATTAATTTTTTTTCTGTGCTCTTCTGCAAACTAGGCTGAATTTAGAGAAGCAAAGCTAAGAACCGGGGATAGTCAAGAAAAAAAAAGGATCCAGAGACCATCAGCTATCAGCTTCTTTGTGGGGGGTGGGGGTCCATCTGTTCCACAACGGTAAGTGCCAGCATTAAATCTATGTAATGATGCAAGAAACAATAAGGTGCTTTAGCTGTTTAACTGCAGCAGGGGAGGGGAAAAAAGTATGTGAGTGAATCATACAGTGTGTACTCAGCTATAGTGGTCTCGGAACAGTGCCTAGAAGTAAAATATTTCTCATTTCTCCCTTTCCAACAAGCACTGTAAGAATGTATATACTTTAGCAAAAATCTGAAGTACCTGTGTAATTCTGCAAAGCTTTCTAAACAGCTTAATTGTTGGGTCTTCTGCAGACTTGTTTTGTTTTGAGCCATGTATACTATAAGAGTAACTTTAACAAGCAAAGTAACCCATTTGTTCAGCAAGGGCTGAACCTGAGAAGTAAAGATTTTCCTTCACAGAGGGTACAAAGAGAACTAAAGTTCAGGAGAATGGGAGAGAAGAGAGAAGTTGCTTCGTAAGACTGTTTAGGTTATAGGAACCCAAAATAAACTTGTTTTAAATGATTGGCATTCATTCAGAGCATGCACACCCCTCCACCCCTCCTCCCCTCCTTAGTGTTAGGAGTCAAGTGAAGCTGTTTTCTAAAGCAGAAAACTTTGAGGGTCTACTGTTCTAGGGCATGCAAATTAAAGCTAATGTACGGTGGAAAAGAGAGTGTACTTGGAAAAATGACTGTTAGGGAGAGGACAAGAACTGCAAAAAGAATGTTTTCTTCCAAGAAGCAAAATTATTTCACTTTTCTTGCTTCATAGAAGTGTTAACATTGCTGCCTCTTAGGTTTACTATCAGAATGTATTGCTTTGTTGCAAGGGACTTTTTTTTTCCACCTCCCTGTTTATCTTCAGGAAAATTTTTATAATGCTCAGCACAGCAGCAGGTTAATCCAAATGCCTTGTTTTCAGAAATGCCATCTAGCTGTCAAAGGAAATTCACTGTAGGGATCCATTTCTTTTAAAGCTACTGATAAGCACTGCTATCAGCATGCTATTATGTCTTGCTATGTGGGTTATCTTAATAAAGGGATAAATAAGAAACCCTTGAAATCCAGAACTTTAACTGTGTAATATATTTAACAAAAGGGGAAAGACCAGGTGATTGAATGTGCTTTTCAAAAACACCAAAAGAAATTGAGTCAATAGACCTGAAAAGAGGAAATATTTCCTTTCCCTTGCATTAACTCTGGCTCCATTAGCTATTTCAAGTAGTTACTAAAATATTTTGTGTGGACCAGATGAGTGGTCCCATTCCCATACCCTTTTATTAACTGCTGGTTATCAGGGATTTGTGAAAGTGAATCTAGTCACATGAAAAATATGCTGAATGAGCAAGTGAGTGATTGTGCAAAGTATAGCAGGCACAGTCAATGAACTGTTTGAGTTTACAAGTTTGTTTTTTCTAATTCAGAAACTGGTTGCTAAAATTCTCCCATTCTGACTTTCACCCTTCTTTTGGAAGAATACTCCGCTTGGTGTGGTAATTGAGAAAAATGATCTGCTGAATTCTGTTACTATGGAATGACTGCAAAACAGTGCTCAGCAGGATAGTGTGCAATATGTCAGGATGTTGAGGATGTTTAGTACACATTTTGTTTGCCATCTACAAAGGCACTTCTTTCTATAGCAGTTACTAGCTCTATTTATGGCAAGTTATTCACTGAACTGGAATCGTGCACTAGGACTAGCAAAGATTCTTTTTCAGAGCTAAAAATGGAATAGTGTTTTCCTGAGTTGGGTTCCCCCCGTGCTGATGGCACCATGTCAGGTTGCCTCAGCAGCTGCTTTCAGTTTCACAATTTACATGGGTGCTACAATGACATTTTTTCTCATTGATGTGGTGGAAAAATCTGACATCTTTATGCTGTTTTTCCTGCTTTGATGTGTTAAAGCATATTTTCTACTGACTGTGAGGTTTGGCAATGAGTGTTTTGTTCAGAGATGGGCCTGTACCAAAACCCCTGGATTCCAACATCCATGAAGTATGAGAAGGTTAATAACTGGATCCAAACATCTTGGCTCTGGCCTATTCCTATTTTAAATGCACATCACTTTGGCCACATGTCTAAATTGGGTTTTGGGATGATTAAGACTGAAAGAAATCTTTCAGGCTGCAACCAGACTTTTAAAGAATAAGTGGCATTTAAGAATCTTACAGTTAGTTAAGCAAAGCTTATTTTGCTTATTTGCTGCTTAAACTTGACTTTTAGGACACCCCAAGGAACTACATTCCCCTTCCTCTATTATAACTTTAGATGTAAGTAATATTTTGGAACTCCTTCTGAGATGTCCTGAAAGCCAAGGTGCTTTGTGTCTCTCATTCCTACATGCTCGAGTGGAGCAGTGGAGAAAGCTAGCAGCGTTCATCCAGGTAATGCAGGTACCTCAGAGGGGTTTTTTTGATCCTAAGTGGTATTTTTTAATTGATCAACTTCTCCCAGTCTGGCTGGCTTAATAGATTCAGTGGCTCTCTGTGAATACAATTACACATGCATCTGCCAGCTGCTTGTGGTATCTCTCTCTGCTTCAGCAAGAAAAGCTGTTCATTGGCTGTGTTGGCTCACTGTGGTTTGTAGCACACAGTACTGATTTATTAGGCAGTAGTTGCGGGTTTTTTTTCTTTTTTTTTTCCTCAAATGATTGAACTGTGATGTCACTTTTTGTCTTGGCTTTAACCTTTTTAAGGGCTTTTTTTTTTTTTTTGTCTGCAGACTGTTCTCTTAACACTAGGGAAGTGGGAAATGTCCCAGTGCTCATTGCAGAGCAACTCTGTCTACCCCAGCACATTCCAGGGCCACCGAATCATTTGTGGTGAGAGTGATTCAGATCTGGTTAAGATGATTTAAAAGAGAGGTTATGGGCATAGTGCAGTTGTGCATTTAAGAAAATACAGAGAGTTTTTTACTGCCTGATTGAGACCACATGGCTCCAACTTAGGCTTTTTTTTTTTTTTTAACGTGGAAATTGTTGGCTGGATGTACTCAAACGGTTATTTTACTATTTTTTTTTAATTGCCTAGAGGCTAAGAGTTGAGATTGTAGCATTTAATGGTAAGGTCAGGGTTAAAACAAATAGTTTCTAATGTTCCTCTGAACAAAAGGAAAAATGGCTTCTTTCAGTATTTTGTATAGGGTACAAACATGCCTCTCTTAAATGAGAGCAAATATATCTCAGGAATTCTTTTGGACATTACGAGATAATTGGTGACCTGATTCAAGAAAGAGAGCGAGGACAGAGGTAAGGGAAGAGCCCCCTGTCCTAAATTGTAGCAAATATGTTGCATTCCAAATATATTATGGAAAGTATGAAAAGTAAAAGGGAAGGACAATGACATTTTGGAGTGTATACAGTTTAACTGCTTGCTCTCAAAGTTAGCATTTTGCACTGCTCTTAAGAGGAGTGAAAAGTTAATCGTGTTAAACACTTTATTAAACTGTTGTAATTATGTAGAACAAAGTATATCCCTCATTTGAAGGATACAATTGTAATAATCTATATTGTAGAAGCATTGTGCTATTATATTCTTTTAATGTATATTGTTTATTCTGAAATTGTGACTCTTAATCAAATGTTGTTCTTCCTTCAGTACTCTCATAGTCCTTTCTTAGTTATATCCTTTCTCTTGTAAACTGATGCATAGCACTTAAGACTTTCATCCAAATCTCCTTCAGATGTGAGAATTAGATGGTAAATGTTTTCCCAGTTAGAAAGTCTTTGTATAAAAAACAAGTCCATGGAGTTTCAAATTTATAAAAGAGATCAAAAGCTATAGCATTGAAAAACATTCTTTATTCTTGCCTCTGATTGGAAGATGAAGTAAAGGTGAAGAACAATTCCCACAGTAGTTCTGCATGCATTGTAATTTATCTAGAAATAATATATAAGTATTATTCTACAACAGCAAATCCAACAAACAACAATGCTAACCTTTTTGCTATCTTTAAGTATTGGGGTAGTAAATGTAGCTGGCTGAAACTGGAAAAGAAAAAAAGGGAGTAAAAATATCTGCATACATCCTTTAGAACTAGCTTTTGTTTAACATTACTTCTCTCTCTAATTTCCAGGACACATGTGAACTTTGCTCTTAACTTAAAAAAAAAAAAGGATTAAAAAAAAACAAATCACCAACCTTTAACCAGGGTTCATGAATCACTGTTAGTAAATTTCTGCTTCACATAAACTACAATATAAATGTTTAAAAGTTACTTGTAGGTTTTTATAACTTTGAAGTGCACAATGCAGATGGGAAAGCTGTGAGAATTAATCAGAGGTCAAAATGTATACTACAGCACCTTGACATTCCTGCCTCTGATATGTTAATGTGCTGTGTCAATGCTGTTTTACTGTGTTAATACCTATGAAATACATAGAACTGACCCGAATTGGTTTTTTTACCAGATAATCTTAATTGTAGTGTGGATAAAACAGTACAGTTTTTGTACTAAACAAAAAAATAAAAAGGGGAAAAAAAAAAAAAAGAAAGAAAAAAGGAAGCATGACCTTTCTGATGCCCAGTCTTAAAAGGTGCATCTTGTGCCTGAAGTCTTTGGCAAATTCCAGAGCACCTCAGTGCTTTACAGATCGAGTGAAGCAGGGGAGGTAAGATTCTGCTGCACAGTATAGATAGGAGTATCCATGTGTCTTCATGTAAAGACCAGAATGTTCTGTTCTTTGAGATATTTCTGGGCCAGCTTAAATAGTCTGCTGAGGGTATACAGGTGTTAAACTGTGACTAGATGGATATTTGTTATTCTTCCCAAACTTAATGACTACTTACATGGTTTTTCTGACTGTACTGGTGCAATCTGCATTGCTTTGCCCATATGTTAAATAGGTCCCCTCTCTTTAGTCAGTTTTTCAAACAGTGGAGAGAGGCAAGATGGAAAAGGGCTACAAATAAGGATCGAGGAATTTTGTGATGTACGTGGGCCACAGCAAGCATAGATAAATTCTAGTCACTGCAAAGAGGAGCAGACCTTGAAGCACTCTTGAGCACTGACCCTCAATCTTTTGGACTACTTTGGAATTTTTGATTTTCCAGTAAAATCTGCTTTTGGTACTGTTTCATAATTCAATTTTCATAGTGGTTGTGAAAAATACACATGGTGTGCTTTGAGGCATGGCTGGCTAGGCCAGTGTCTGTTGGTAGGTGGAAAGAATCTTGGAAGTGATGAAAGATTGGAGCAAGTGGGCATTAGCTGCACAGGTAGTGACCAAAGCACATAGCAAGGGTATGTGCGTGCTTTTGGATCATATCATATCAATGTCTGGCAACCATGGATATAAGTTTATCTACTAAGTCTGATACCAAAGTGTCAAGCGAGAGCCATGCCGTGTCTTGCAGCTAGTGCTTTAACTGATAGCTGAAAAATTAATCATTAATCATTATTTAATAAGGTGAAGGCGATATCTACTCCTCAGGTCTGGCTTAGGTGGTGAATGTAGTCCTCCTCTAAAGAGAGTCCTTGTGAGATTTGAAATGCACAGTAACGCAGCAGTTAACCCTAAGGACAGGTATCTGTTTATGTAAGCCAAGTAAGTGCGTCAGATTTTGCCTGTGCTATGTAATTTCTGTAAAGGGATGTTGTGTATAGGGGTGCTGAGGAAATGGTGCCATAAGTTTTGCTGCCTTGGAAGAGCTGAGACTCCAAAGACAGGCAGTTTTCCTTCCACACCCTTCCTCTTATCTGCTGTTTCAATTAGACCCTTTCACACTGCACACTATAAATCTGCCCTAGGACACCTCAGATGTTATCTGGGAGTCCAAAGTCTTGAATTGTATTTTAGCTCTTTTAATGGGTAGTTTTTTGCTATGTCTGTTACTGTACTTACCTTTGAGGTAGGATATAAGGAAACAGCGTGGAATAGAAAACTACTTGTAAAGTACTTCTAAAGATGACAGCTGTTACATAAAAATCAAGCCTTTTTTTATTTCCGGCAGCACTTGTGAAAAATGTCATTGATAATATTACATTATGAATCAGAATTCCTGAATCTCTATTGAAATATTTTTCTCAATATTTTCCAGTTGTCTTTACATTATGAAATGTAAGTCTGAATTGCAAATTAAAGAATGCACGCAAGGGAGCATGAATCAGCTGTGTGGATGAAAGAGACTTCAGCACATTTGGCAAAGACGCATCCATAAGTGAAGAACAAAATATGACAAAAAAATACAAGCATTTAAAAATAGTGCAAATTAGCTGCATTATTGCTGGAACTTGATATTTAACTCCTATTGCCTTCTGAGATGTCAAGCAAACGTGAAAAATAAAGAAAAAATTCAAGATAAATAAAACTTTTAAGAAATCACTCTATAGAAAGATATTTTAAATTACAATGGAACTGGAAAGATCAGAATTTCTGCTTTTGCTCGCTGTTTCAGGCATTACTAAAGAAAAACATTCAAACTGCAAAATTGTCAAGACCCCCCAAGACAGCAAAATAGTCTCTGTTTACAAAGTTCTGATTTATTTATGAACGAGCAAATACTGGGAAATTGTCAATTAAAAAAGTAAACAGACAAACTCCCAAGAACCAGAGTATAATTGGTTACTACTGATTTTTATTCTTTTTTAAAAAAGAGAAGGCATGGTTTTTTCAGAGATGTTGTTTAGGTACCTTGTTGGGTACCTCATACAAACACTCAAATCCCACATTTTATTTTCCTGGGGGCACTTGCACAAGGACTTAGCTTAAGAGATGAAAATTGTGATGATCACTAACAGAAATCATTACATAGATGTATAAGCCATACGCCAGCGACTTCGGATAAACTATCTGTTCTAACTCTATGATCGTCGCTTTCATTATCTGTAAATACATGGAGTAGACTTGGCTGTTGCAACCATCTGTGAGTACAGGTCATTCTAATCTTGAATGCCTCAGCAATGGAAGTCTCCTCCAGTGGCATCCCAGCTATTCAAGACCTGTTGCTACTCTGGAAAACTGTAGTCAGTGAAGCGCCGAGGTGCTTGTTCTCTACATGCTGTGATGCTCTGCAGAATGATGACGATCTCTGCGGGCTGAGCCTCACTGAATAAATTTGACTGCTGTCATACTTAATACAAGGCACTGACAAAACTGCTGACAGCTTTCTTCCTTTGTTCTCAGATGACCTACATGAATCAAGTATTTTATCTTCCGGTCAACAAAGTTATATTTACTGACTCTGGCTTGGAAGTAACTGGGAAGTAAGAAAAAGGGACATGTCAGAGGAACAGTATCCATATAAGAATAAAATAGAGTTTTGTATTGGATATGTAGGGGTTTGTATTTAATCTTGTCTCGTTTACCTAATGTTGCAGATTTATCTGTCTGTAGAGGTTTATCTATTTGGCTACAATAATATATATAACTGTCTTCTATGGGCATCACTTAATTGTGCCTATAACAAGCACAGCGATTGCAATATGTCACAGGTGATATAAGAACTTTCTGCCTTTCATAACTCCAGCAAGATGTTTGCCAGGTCTAAGGTAAACCTGCAAGTTCCACAGTTGCTGCTTCTGTGTTTCCAGTGTGCATTAGACTATGCACCCTAGATGGAGGGGGTTTGTTACCTGTTGTTGATTTGTGGGTTATTCAAGTTTCATAACTGAGTGTTGTTGGCTTTTTTCTGTGAGTGAGAGTGATTGGTCTAAAATACTCCTCAGCTTCTTCCCCTTTTTAAGAAGTATTACCGCTTCATTGGAAAAGTGTGTTGCCAGGCATGAAGTTGACACTAACTAACTGACCAGAATCATATCAAATGCAATCTACTGTATAGAATTTAAATTGTGCAAATGCAACTTTATCCTTAAAACTTCTGTAACTCTTTACAGTCCTTCCCTCAAAGTTCAAAACATTATTGCCCTGGAAGATTATGCCTGGCAATTGTGTCGGAGGTTCCCCTCGCCATGTAGGCAAAATAATGACAACGTGCTAGTTCCAAATAAGTTTCTGGTCAAAGGAGTATACAGTTACAACGAAGAGCTAAGGGCAGCACTTCTGTTATAGACAATAAACATTCCATTTCAGCTAGACAAGCAATTGTGTTAATCCTACAAGCCTCAACAGTTCTTTGAGTCTGAAAAATGCTCAGCATTTTACATGTGATTATTAAATACTTAACTTTTTTAACCTGCTGTAACTGTCCTCACTGCATTTAATTTTCTTTCTTTTCTTCCTTTCCATGAGCACATTACTTTCCTGTCAAGTACCAGAAAGGCTAACTTGATGCAAACACTGCATAAGTCAAGTGATGGTATCTGCAATTTAAGAGAACATAAAGTTATTTAGTGTGCACGCTGGTGACTTAGGTGCATAAAGGCCTTCTGAGTTAGTGGGAGGTGACCACATCAAATCTTACTGCAGCAACAGGCATATAGACCCCCAGGAACGAAACTCCGGTACTTCATTACCATACAGTGCTGTATAATAACTTACATCAGCCTCTTCATTCCAGTCTGCTAGCTTTTTGAAAGATTGAATAATAATTTTATAGCTAAGGGTACATCTGGGAATGCAAGGTCAACATTGGCTTTTGTTCTAGAGACATGGTCAGTTCATGGAAGGTGGTCTTGCAAGCTGAGTTCTGACCTGGCTCTTACCTTTATTAGTTGACAGTGGACAAAGTGCTTAACCTCAGTTTCTCAATAATAAATCATACCGAATTATTTCATGTTGAATTACTGGTTCAGTGCTCAAAGTCCTATTCATTGAGCTTTTCCTTAGAGAAACATTTTTATTCACCTACCTCAGACCCAAGAACCTTCATTGTGCAGTTGCCAGCATTCACTGTAGATGAGTGGGAACTGTTGTTCTGAACCATTTGATCCCATCAAGACTGTTGTCACCAGGTGGTCCAGTGCTTATATTCAGTAAAATAGCTGCCATGTGCTAGGCACTCTGGGAAATTAGAGTGGATGTTCTTACTGAAAATCCACATGATGATATGCATAACCTAACAGAATGGGAAAAATGGATGAGGAAAGGGAATGGTGGAATAAAATGGGAGGTGTAGTGTGCTTCTCTATTGTCTCTTCCAGCATGCTCTGAGGCTGAGAACAGACCATATGAAACCAGGAATGTTATCTCTACCACCTTATGTATCTTTCTTCTGAAGCACTAAGCCATAACTCTGTTCTCATGTGCTTCCCCCACTACTGACCCTAGTGCAGGGCTGGCTGCGTTTGAAGACTATTTTTTAAAATGTATGGGATATCTTTCTGTGACTTTGTTGAAACAAATATTTGCGGATGATCAATACAAAATAAACCAGTCAGAGTTTTCTGGATTACCTTTGGAATTCATTTTGGTGAGAAAACATGTACGTATGTAATTCTGTGTGTGACAAAATGTTCCTTTAGCCACAGCGTGAAAAATACAGAGCAGCATCTCTGCTTTGTAAGTGTAATATTCTGATTTTTTGGGAAGATATGATAATCTTCGCATGAAATAATAAAAAAAAAAACAAATCAATTTCTGCTGGCACAACTACAAACACAAGTAGAAGGGGTCTGTTTGACTTACTGACAAATGCATTAGTGGAACAATCTGAAATGCAGATCATGTCTACCACACTTTCACTTCGGGGTAAGATGTTCCAGGCCCAAGAAGGAAGTTGTACAAAACCAGTCAATTTAATTACCTGTCAGAAAAAAAGAAATTATTGCTCACTGTCTGGCATTTCATGCCCTAAAAGTATAGGGGCTGCTATTTGGTAAGTAGTTCAATGCAAAAAAATACATGTTTCAGGTGCTGGGTTTTTTTCATGTGTTCAGTGCTGAATTCTGTATCGAGTGTTTCACAGTTCTGTGATAATCCTCTGAGAGTATAAAATACTGTAAGTGTGGAAAATGAAGGGTTATAGCTTCATTTAAGGTAATCATTTAAACCAGAATAACATTAAGAAAGTAATGAAAGCATCTACAATAATATTAGGGACAGGACTGAAGAGTCAGCTATTGTCAAGCTTTTTATGACCGCAGTTCCTCAGTCTTCACATTTATAAACTGTAATGTCTTCGTGCTTTGATACATGGAAGCAGCTTCCATGTTTCCTGGCATTGGAGGAAACCTACTGCCTATATTGCAGGGGAGATCAAAATGTATTACGTTGTTTCAAAAGAAAAAAAAAAATCTTCCAGTGAAACATGAATCCTAAAAAGACAAAATGTGACAGTTGTGTGGAATGTTGAGGGTTAAATGAACGTACATTACCTGTACTTACTCTGCTTCTTTTACTTTGAACTTGTAATTTGCTTCATTCTTCCTCTCACTTACTACTCATAGTACCCAGTGATTTTAACATTAAGTCTTCTGAAATGCAAGTAAATCTACTAAAGAACTACTGTATGAATATTCTTTTTCTGTATCCACTGTCCTGCTTCTTGCCTTTTGTTGTGTTTTTACTGATCCATTGTGGAGAATTGCATTTGTAGATACATCAGAAGACCAAAGGATTTTCCATTCTAATGCATTTTAAATAATTTTGTTAATTCCAGACTAGATTATGATTCATTAGTATTCACAGGTTTGGGGTTGGTTTTTTCCTTTTTCTTTTTTTTTCTTTTTTAACACCTGAAACCCTTACAAGTTACAGATAGTTTTACTGCTATATTTATGGAACAGACAACAATTTTCTAAAGCTTTTTCAATCTTGACCTTTAACTGCTTAGCTGCCTGAAGTTGAAGGTATTTTGTTGAGAGGCAGTATTGCCTTTGTTCTGAAGGAAATTTATTTCAATTTCAACATGTAATGAGAGCTTGAAAAAATGACATATTGTCAAGTGCAGCCATCCAAGTCATTGAGTGATTACTTTCATTACTGAAATCCAGAACTGTGATTGTAGTGGACCAAAGAGTTCTTTTGACTCTTCAGTTATGCCAGATGGTGCCTACTCTGACTTTTGAGAGTAGTAGTTTTCCCCTTGATTATTCCGATTTATCCTTCCTCAGTCTGGCTAACCTGTGAGGCAACAGAGTTCTATCTTAGGTGCCTGCAAAGAAGCTCTAGCCATCTTTGCACAGACCTCACTCAAAAGCCACTTTAGGAGATATATCACAGATGTATGGTTGAGTTCTAAGTGGTGGTAGTTCCCATATAGGTGCTAAGAACTCAAGCTTAGTCAAATAGAAGATTATATAAAATATCCTCCTATAGACTTGAAGATGTCAGGTACAAAATAATGCTCCAGAAAATAGTAAAGTGTGAAGAAAATGTCCAAGAAGAAATGATGTAAGGAAATTGTTATATTAAATATTGCTAATCACTTTTTCTACAATAATAATTCTGAATTTTCTGAAGAATATGATTGCTATAAATAATCTCATTAAATGAATCAAACGAGTCCAACAGCACTCAAAAACATCTTACAGATAAAAGTATGGAAACCTTAGTATCTTAAATTGCATATAAATTATTCTTGGGGTTTTTTTATTCATGCTCTTTGTTTACATATGTGAACATAGACACATAATTTGAAAATTTATATATAACCAAATTCATTGCTTATAGAATTTATTCAATGAAATGAGAAGGCATTGTTCTTTTAAAGTAAGTATCTGTACATGTAGCAAATAATCAGCATGATTGTTGATTATAAAGGTGTAAAAGGTGGTTTCCAGTTTGCACTACATAATTGGTCCTTAAATTGCACACCACTTTTTTTCTCTTTCTTGATCTGATGATCACCCAAGTCTAGACTGAACTGAATTATCTATCCACATCTATTTGGCAGTTAAATTGCTGCTTCTGAAAGTGACACATTTCTAGGATGGGCTTGTGCCCAAATAAGGAAAAGAAAGTTCTGTGTAAGGTTTCGGAAAGGGTGAAATCTATGGGTTACATATACACCTGGTCAATGCTTTTGTCTTCAGAAAACATGCAGTTAGGATGAAAAGTGATAAGGTACTTTATGTTTTAGTGATGGACAAAGTTAAGGAAAAAAACCCAGAAATCTCTGTAGCATAAGCAATATTGTTTTTAGAGAATAAATTACTCTATAGGCATATTTGTTCATTCCGGTTAGAGAAGAAAGCATACAGCTTTTTCCTTTAATATTGACTGCTTTTTTGTGCCAGTTAAAGAAAGTTGATCTTGCTGTTCTTACTGAATGCATGCAGCTGCACAGATGACATTGTTTTACATGATGAAACAGGATTACCTGAACTGTGGTATCTCATTTGGAAACCATTGCATGCATTTGTGAAATATCATTTGCCCCAACACCACAGTGCTGTCAAAAACAAGAGTCACTTCCCTGGTTTCTTTGCCATATATCATCAATGTACCTACGAGGCTTTGAAGCCAGTTCAACAAGAAAGTTGCTAGATGCTTATCACTGTTCTTCTATTAGATATTCAGATATTTTTCTTGTAATCAGTGTTCTGAAACATGCGGTCAGAGTCGGACAATTAAAAATCTTTGCTTTACTCAGTGTGGTGTTCAATTTTCATACTTTCTAACATCAGTTTTATGTCCTTTTGTGTGAATATATCATTCAGGTAATTAAAAGCCTCCATCATAAATAATTTTTTTAAAACTCCTATACTTAAAAGCTATGAAGTGACACCAACAATTCCAAAGACAGAAACGAGATACAATCCTATAAAAAATAAGAACTTTTAAACTAATCCTGTGGTTTCAAGACAGAACTATTAGTTTTTAATCAAGTATGACAATACTGTTAGTATTTTGTAATTAACTTTACACAGCTATATAAGGTTGTGCAACATTGCTGTACTTGGAGAGAATTATATGAGCCACAGGCAGGATCTCATGGAAAAGAGAAGACTGAGAGGAGACCTTATCAATGTCTATAAATATCTAAAGGGTGGGTGCAGGGAAGATGAAGTCGGACTCTTTTCAGTGGTGCTCAGTGACAAGACAAGGGATGATGGGCACAAGCCTGAACACAGCAGGTTCCATCTAAATATGAGGAGAAACTTCTTCACTGTGAGGGTGACAGAGCACTGGAACCCACTGCCCAGGGTGGCTGTGGAGTCTCCTTCTCTGGAGACTTTCAAAACCCACCTAGATGTGTTCCTGAACAAAAAGAGACTTGGAAAACCTGCCCAGGAATGTAGGGCAGGAATTTTCCCAATGACAGGAAGACACTGAAAATATCTTTTTTGGAGTCACTGCAGCCTGCAAACAGGAACAGGGGCCATTGCTCACATAGCTGTTGCAAGCTTTGTAGCCTGGGATGCAGCTGGTCTCACCTGTTACCTTCTGTACCCCCTCCTCTTGGCATCTTTGCACAGAGCTTTAGGCAAAGCTTGACTTCAGAGGGAGCAGAATTAACTTGTCGGAAATGGTGGGATGAAATTTTGACAAGTGTCTTGAAAATACAACCATTCTGGTATTCTTTCACCTTTTTTTTTTTTTTTTTTTTTTTTGACACTTTGAGAAGGCACTTTTGGTCCCCAAATACATAATTGTGCAATTTACTCAGCTCGATGTGAAGTCCTCACGGAAATTCCTAAGAGCTTGGAGAACACTGGGCAATGCCTGAAGAACCAGTGAAATTCTGAATAAGTGCATAACGTATACTGGTTTTAATGTAACACATTTTTTATTATAAATGGATTCTGTGGTTTTAATCATATAGAGCCATCTTTTAATTGCTTAACTAGAGGTTCAGGCAAAGCACCAGCATCTATATTCGGATCTTCATTTTCTTTATAGATTACAGAATATAAATATTTATTTTGTTATTGTTAACTCTTTTATGAATTGCCTATGACAATAATGATGTTATAATATAAGGCATAAAAATATTGCATTGTGAGTTGCACAAAAATTGAGCGCTGTGCAAAGAACATAAGCATCTGAATAATCTGATTACTGGAATGTACTCTAAATCTTACATGGAGAAGTTGATTTCTTTTAAAAATCAGGCTAAATTTTAGAAGTAGTAAAGTTTTACAGTACGGAAGTGTTGGTCTGCTTAACTTGAGTGGAGAAAAAAACAAAATGAAGTTACATACAGTACTGTGAAGGAAATGCTGAATCTACCAGCGCAGGAACGTCAAAGTATTTAATTTTAACTTTTCTTGCTGGACATACTTAACACCACTAAGGATAAAATTACCTTTTAATTTACAACTTATCTCTCTACACTTTTTGTAGTGGTCAGAGTTCCCTATAATAATTCTTCCCTAAGGCTGTATCTTAAAGTTTCACTTCAGCTGCCATTTTAAATTAACTTTTAAGAGTGTGCAGAAAGGAAAACCTCTCTATTCCTCAGTGACTCTCAAAAAACACAAGTTCCAGCAGGATTATCCATTAGAGAGAACCTTGAACTGTTTTTCTTAAGACCCTGGTGCTTACTCAGTCAGTCTGCTGTTCAAGTCTGTTTGTATTTTGTTCACAGTCATTAAAATCCCAGACACACGTGCTCATGTGTATTTCCATGCATGGAGGGTTGAGAAGGCATAAAGAAGAGTGAAAAAGAAAGACATATTGTGTGAATTGCTACTTGATGTCACTGTGCATGAACTGCTGCTCACCTGGCATCTGACTGTCCTTTTCTGTTTGCTGTTCCAGTTTTGCTGTCATACAATAACATAGCCAGTGGAGAAGCAAAGTAGGCTTTGAAGCATGAAAAACAAGTATCTTAATCACTGATCCCCTGCTACCAAAATACCTCTGGTTTGCTTCCTTGAAGTATTGACTTTCCAGTCTAGTGATTGTGTTCCAGTGTCTGCATTAAATACTTAATTGCTATTGTTTTAACATACAGTAGATACAGTGTAGGTGAAAACTAAGCATAGTTGCAGAAAAGGCATGGCAAGGAGTGGTACAGTGGAAATGCAGGCAGGAAGAGGAATGGAGGAAAGAGAATGAAGAAGAAAGTAGGAAAGAACAGAGAAATTCAGTGTAATTTGAAATTCAGCAAGATACTTGATAGGTCATAAAATTAATTCCTGTTACATAAAGTAGACATTCCTTTTATCAGACTTTTTTTGCCAGCCTTTATCTGACATCTTACAGCAGTTTCTGTTCTCTTTCAAGAGAAGAGTTCTCCACAAATTTGCATGAGTACTAGCATGGCCTGTAGGAATGCACCTAGGATGCACTGAGTTCTTACTCTGCGGATCGATATGTAGGCACATATGCAAAACCTTTGGTTGGTCTCTGCCTGTTTTGCTTCTGTCTGCACACCTGATACAATGCTGAGAACTTACAACAAAGGGATAGGGAAACAAGTAGAAAGTTTTTGTACTTGGTATCCAGAACCTGTGAATTAAATGTCTTTTTATTAAATCAATGTTCTCTATACATGGGATTCTCTTTTTTGTAAAACGTCAGCAGTGCATTTGTTCTTTTGTGTTACTTTCAGTGTCTTTTGGTTTTGTTTTGTAGTATTTTGGCTCTCCAGAAGCATTATTACCTGCTCCCAGCTAGGTTGTAATCCTCTTATCATCAAGAGGATCAGCTGAAATAGACTGAACATGAGTTAATGCTGCCCTAGATAGCGTAAAGCTGGAATTTTCTTCTAAGACTTGCTTTGTGATATTTTTTCTGAGTCCAGCCATGAGTCTTGGTTTCTTTGTCTCCCTTTGATAGTAATTTGCTCTGGAGATCCCTTTGCAGAAAGAGAGAATGCTTCAAAGATTTGTCTTTGAAATTTTTTCAGTCCTTAGGAGAAGAAAGTCCTCTTACCATGATTGTTCCAAGTGTAATGGCAGTAAGGCTGATGGGGCCTGTACATATCAGTTTTGTACTCTATAATAGCCGATACTAATCCAAAGGTGGAAGACTAAAATTCAGTCTGTGTTTGGACAAAAAAATTACTTTATTTTTATTAGCTGACCCTTTTTTTTTGATTCAAAAACTCTCTTGAACTGAGCTGACAACTAGCAAGTTGTTGCAGGACAAGTATTGCAGCCGAGAATTTTCTCATTCACTTAATTCTGATGTAATCTCCAAAAGAAATTCAAATTAACTAATCCTCTTCTTTTATGAACACATAGGTAGAAAAGAAAAAAATACAATTAGAAAAGGAAAGAGAATATGACTAAGTCTATTCCAGTGTCCTTCATTTCAAGAAACTCTGCTCTTGCTCATTGTGAAGGTGAATAGTTTTTTCCACAGTAAACAGTGCAGTCCCACACCAAACCTGTTTCCCTTTCATCAAACATCACCTTAATGATGGCTGAGGTAATTCTGTATTGAGTTGCTTGCTTACGTGTTTTTCTCTGTGGCAGACAGGTCTGATGTAGCAGGTCAGGACTCGTTTTCTGTGGTATGTCACTGATGTGATGCAGTGAGTCTCAGTCCCAACCAGTGTTGAGGAATAGCTTCCACTACTGAGGCTGAGTGTGTCTATGCATGAATCAAGGGACAGTGCAGAACTTGCCCTCCTAAGAAAACAGTTTGCTTATTAAATGTTGTCTGAGAAAAAAAAAAAAAATGGATATTTTATTTTAGGTTCCTATGTTTACCACAATTTCTTCAATATTTTCTGATCGTGGAATTTGGGAGACAATAGAAAGCCATACAATTTGCATGAAACTAAAATGGGATCTATCTGAGAAAATACTTAGGCTTAGAGGAGGGGTTTTCCTTTGTGGGATATTTCTAGAAAGGAAAGAAAAATAGAACTAATGACTAAGTAAAACCTCATATTACAGTCACAGTCTGTGATTGTCTAGAAATTGAATTAACCTCACTCTTGTGCATATCATTTAAAATGTAACTTAGGAAAGGCTGTACAGAGGTTAGAACTCTGAAGGTCTAACAAGCAGAAATAGTAGCAGAGGTCCTTACAGCAGGAGAAGGGAGGACTTGTGACAAGAGCGGAAAGGAGGGGAAGAGGGGGAAGAGAAATGTTAATTTTGGCAGTTGAGCTGACAGAATAGATTTGTCTCCAAGCCCAATAGTTTTAAAAGTAGGCCAAAGAGGTCTGCTGAGTAAACAAATGGAAGTTTGTTAGTTCTTTCCAAAAATGATACTTTCTGCATGCACTGTCTGGGCACCACAGAAGACAGAAAAGGAACTTGTTAACCTTTTAATTATAGAAGACAATTACATATGGTTTTAATGCTACTATCAGCATTTTATTGCCTTTGGGAATAAAAGATCTATTGTTCATAAACGCAGAGGGCGTGCCCACAGTTCTGGGAGTTATTAAGGGGAATTGTCTTCCGTGTAAATCTGCTAGGTTTCTTAACTGCATTCTGAAATAAGCATGAAATCTCAACTTTTACAATCTAGTAATTTCAGGAGAAAGATTTGTAACATCTTTATTTCTGTTAATTACATGTAGCTTGCTAATAAGGAAAAAGAGCAATAAAAGTGAGTCCATTTCTAAAGACTCGTCACTGGTTGCTATTGAGTGGTATCTGTCATCCTGTAGTGGTGCATCTTTTACCTAAATAGGCAGGGGCTTCTCTAACTCCCTGGGATTACTTTGGCTTTTCAGAAGAAAGTCACCTGATAGGGAGAGGGGAAAAAAAGTTTAATTCTGAAGTATTACTGGAATGTAACTGCAAAAAATTCTCTCATAAACATAGAATCATAGAATGGTTTGGGTTGTAAGGGAAGGGACCTTAAGGTCATCTAATTCCAACCTTCTTGCCATGGGCGGGGACACCTTCCACTGGACCATGTTGCTCAAAGCCCCATCCAACCTGGCCTTGAACACTCCCACAGCTTCTCTGGGCAACCAGTTCCAGTCTCACAACCCTCACAGTAAAGAATTTCTTCCTAATATCTAATCTAACTCTACCCCTCTTTCAGTTTAAAACCATTAACCCTTGTCCTATCACTAAATGTCCTTGTAAAAAGTTCCTCTCTAGCTTTCCTGTAGGTCCCCTTTATGTACTGGAAGGCTGTTGTAAGGTTGCTCTGAAGCCTTTTCTTCTCCAAGCTGAACAACCCCAACTCTCTCAGTCTGTCTTCATTGGGTAGGTGTTCCAGTCCTCTGATTTTCTTTGTGGCACTCCTCTTCATTTGCTCCAAAAGATTCATGTCCTTCTTATGTTGGGGGTGCCAAACTAAAAAAAAGAAAGCAATGTTTTTCATTGCTGATTTTAAGTCTTTATAACTTATTTTTGAAAATACCATCATCTTTTAATTTGACTTGACTCTCCATAAATTTCTATGGTTATATTTAGTTGTTATATAAAAATATCCTTAATAGAGTAGGAAACTAGAAGTGTATGGAGAGAAGAGAAAGAAAGATCACTTTTGAAGCTTGTTGTCAAGCATTACTCATTTTGTCCTTATCCTCCCTCACTACACCAGGATTTGAATTTTGGCGTGGCAGGTGAAGAAGAGGAGAACAGAGAGAGAAAATGTAAAAAGACAGATTAGGATTATGGAGTGAAAGGAAGGGAAGGAAGAGTGACAAAGATCAGAGTGAGTTTGTAGGAGTGCAGCTCAGAAAGACTTGGCAAAATTTGTTTTCAGAACATAGTGAAAATTTCAGAATGAAAGGCTTTTCCTTTAGTGACTCACTAATCTACCAACCCTCACAAAAGTGCATAGTAGCCCCTGTAGAAGAAGAATTATCCACTTCTCATACTTGCTGGGCTGATAGAGGTATGGATAAAGCAAGGAGTAGCTATGAGAATAGGACTAGTTGATGTCAGGGAATCAACCAGAAAAAAAGATGGGAGCATGGAAGCAATGCAGTCTGAGAATATGGACTAGTTCTCCAGGCAGCCTGCACTGGAAAATGTTTGATAGACCCAACATAAACAAAATAACAAAATAGGCTGTGCTTCCTACCTAGTAATAACTCACCCTGGATAAATGCTCAAATTTGTGCATTTGAGCAATGCTCAAATCCTTTGAGCTCATTTGCTGGGTTTATCTTTTTGTTAGTGGAATGTGTATTATATACCTATATAAAAATCCAGGGCTAGAACATTCATATTTCTGATCTGAGGCAAGAGCAAACCTATTTAAAGCTTAGCAATATGGAACCTGTACCATGGGATTACATTAGGTTGACTGGGCACGATAGACAAAAATCATACATCCTATGGGGAGAATCGGTGAATATTAGGAAGAAGGGATTAGCAAATTAAGCTGAAATGGGTTAGACTGTGTCAAAGCAAGCCAATACGCAAGATATACAGAAAGTATAAATTCTACCAAAACAAAATAAGGAATAACTTTAAATTGTAGGTGTGTACAATTTTTTCAGCATCCAGAAATCTCACAACCTTTTAAACAATATTTATTCCAGGAAGTTATTTCTTTGTGAATGCCACTAAACACTTCAAAGCACCATGTGCTGATTTCAGTAGCAATTTAGATTTTTGCAGCAGAGCGTAATGTCTTCTTGTGTGCCATGAGCCCGAACCAGTGTTTTATGTTCTTTCTTTTTTCTTTGTCTTTCTAAATGTGTGTGGGCTGCAGATGGTTCTGTGAAGGAAAAGAACTCCAGAATACCCCTGACATTCAGATCCGTTCTGGAAGTGGAGGACTTCATTCACTAATTATAGCAGAAGCCTTTGAAGACGATACTGGACGCTATACTTGCCTGGCTTCAAATTCCATTGGTTCAGATAGTACATCAGCTGAAATATTCATTGAAGGTAAGATGTGAAACAATAAGATACAGGACAAATACAGGAAAAGATGACTAAGCTGAAGTTTACTTTTGGTTCTGTATGTTAATATTACATTTGCTTTGGTGGTAAATTTATGATGTTCCTCTGCTTCCCTTTAATGCAACAGATTTTGAACATATTAATTCAGGTATTTCCAGGAGTGTCCCAAGAATCAGTGGGTAGATTTCTATTTATTTAGAGTACAAGCAAGATAAAGAATGGAAAAGGCGGAACAAGCAGAGCTTTTGGCACAGAGTTAGCTTGTAAGTAGCACCCTCTGTGAATCAAAGATTTGACTGGTGATGCCAATAATAATTTTCACTATAGCAGTAGTCCCTGTCTCAGTTCTGAGCTTCTTTCCAGTGCAGTTAAATGTGGCTGCCCTAAATGAGTCTTCCTCGGTCATGGCTAAATGTATTATAATTGCACATATTTGGTACACTGGCTTTATGTTGGGTTAAAAGTCAGTCATAGTGGTTTTGTCCAGAATCAACTGCTAGTAACTGTCAAAATATTTCTTGAATTCAAAATTGCTCATAATTATTTTCTCTGAGAAAAGTTAATAACTTGACCATGAGTAAAATTATTCAATGTATGTTTTAGTGGAGGATTGCATTTCAAGCATGTTTATATGAATTGAAAATAGATTTTTATTTTAATTCATACATCGTTTAAACATTTTGACAATGTGTATTCTTTTACAGGTTTTGTAATTCATTAAAATTAATTTAAACAGTTAACTGAAAGCATAAAACAAATTAATGTAAGACATACTCGTAACACATCTGAATAATACCATACCAAAATGATTAAATAGCTTTTGATTAACAAAGCAATAAACTTTTCACTATAAATTAGCTAAATCATTACAGATGTGCATTTATAGGGTTTCTTTCATTATGTTTTTTATTCTAAGAATTTTGTTATCCCACATTGGGACATAATAGCAAAATCCCCAAGACTTCTTTTAATCTTAAGGGTTCTAGTAAGACTTCTTTACTGAAGTAAGAATGATTTCAGAAATACTCAGGTAGAGTACAAATATAATACTGTGTAAGGTTAGAATAACAGAACACACACAAAAAAAAAACCCAGCAAACAGGGATACAGTGAATAAAGCAATTTCTTTCTTGAGATCTGGTGAAGTCTTACTATGTGGAAGTGCTATCTTGAAGCTTTACAACATGTAACTTTGAAAGAGAGAGAATTGTACAAGTTGTTAGGCTCCTCTCCTGTGATCTTTAAGGAAACAACATTGTCACACAAGCATTGTTTGTGCATTGATAGTCTCGATGACAATGATGCCTCATATTTTCTTCTGTGCAGCAGGCCTAGCCACACAAGACCTGGTTATCCTTTGCTCAAGAGAAATACTTCCATGTAAACCCACTTTGCTCACTTGACATTGCTTCTTTCTTCTTACCTTTTCTGTGCTACTTGTTGATTTGATTTTTGCAGTCTGAACTTTGTAAATAAATAGGGTACTCAGCTTCCTCAGTCCAAGATTTGTTTATTGGAGTTGGTCTATGCTATATGATGCATATTGATTATGGATTGCTTATGATTTGTATTACAAATACAGCTATGCATATGTATGCACAAGTTCTTTGAGGAACAATATGTACCGCATCAATGTCTAGAACAAATGTTTCATGAAATACAAGTTGGTAGGAACAATGAAGACAAAGGGAATAAATGCTTTCCCATTTTTTTCTTTAAGTGAGTTCAGAGTATTGCCAAACACATACATTACATCAAGACTTTCACTGGCAAGAAATACCAGTACATAAATGTTATGCATAGGTTAATATAAATAGTCTGAACTGCAGAAATCATGGGTAGCAAGTTTAGTCTGAAAATGTCTTGCTATACTGAGTTGCTCTTACTTAAGGTTGAAGATTTGTTATCTGTGTATAAGCCGTATGTTTGTTTAAGCTCTAGGCTTTAACATTTATGTAAATAAAATTGCACATTTCCAGTAGGTTATTAGTAGTGAGCATGGTTGGGTTTTTTTTTTTTTTGGTGGGGGGGAGGTGGCGGATGTTTGCTTCAATTTGAAGGAAGACAGCTAAGAGACTGGGAGAAACAATTCACAATTAAATTGGCATGGCTATGATTTCTGTAACTGTCTAATGTACGTAATTAAAATCTTTCATCATATGTGAAAAACTGCAGTAGTTTATTGCAGAGAGTTCTCAACTCTTGAAGTGAAATGCAAAAGTAACACAGTTTCTTAGCTGGAATGCAAACATTAAATAAATCAGTAAAAGGATGTGATATTATTGAAAATACTTTCTTTTCCAGGTGCCAGTTCCACAGATTCAGAGAGTGAAAGTTTAATTAACAAATCAAAATCTGGAGCTATGCCACAGTAAGTGTGCAAAGTAGAACCAATGCTGTGCAAATATTCGTAATAAGGGGCACTGGAAAATCTTTGGTAGTTTTAGAGCTGAATAAGCATCTGAGGTATATCTGCATATGTCTTGTCTTTTCTCCTTCTCTCATGTGATATAAATGTGTAGTATGACAATTGTAGATTGTATTAATGTGCTTGTTCTGTCAGAGGAGTCTGGCCCTACCCTGACAACTCTTTTGTTGATATCAACTTTTCATATTCAAGAGGAACTTTCAGTTAACCAAATCTTTATTTGTAATCACCCAGCCCTGTGCCTCCAAAAAAAAAACAGGTGGAGGCCTACAGTTACATACATTTTAGTTTGTATTTTAGTCAGTACTTTTTATTGAGTGTGAAAGTGTAAATTTGCCAGAGATTCAGTTCTACTTGAGCGTCCTCCAATGTTGATCTTTTGAGCTGATAATGACATATTTAAAGAGAAAGAAAATATGAGGTGGCTTATCAGTTATAAACTAACATATTCTGATTTCGGATCTTATCAAGTGCTTGCTGTTTTATGTTTTTTTCAGAGCCCAAAAGAAAACCACATCTGTTTCCTTGACAATAGGATCTTCTACACCAAAGTCTGGAGTCACCACAGCTGTAATTCAACCTATCTCTGTGCCCAGTCAGCAGGTGTTTTTAGAAAGCAATTTTTAAATTACTAAAAATATTTAAAATTTTATTTCAAAATCTGCAAGCCCTGAAAAACTCTGTCATTTTCAGTAATTATATTCTTGAACTATTAAGTTGTGTTATCTTAAGAATTATGATTTTAAAAAAATTAGTATATATCTAGCAAATGGGACATAAAAGTAAATACACATATGGATTCTTACACAGTGTGTATCAGCATAGCATGTGAGCAGCTAACAGATCTGATGATGATGCAAATTACTGAGTATATCACTTAAGAGTAACTTGGTGCAAATCCAAAGGAATTGAAGTTGATACCTACAATATTTTTTAGCAAAAGTTTCAAATTTTGTTATTAAATGTTGCTATATTTTCTCTGAGCCTTTCAGAGGAAATTAAATTTTACTATCTAGAACTTAAATGTAGAAAATCAGGCTTATTGATTTATACCAAGTATTGAAGCCACTGTGGTGATTTAGAGTAAATAAAGAGAGTAAATAAAATAAAAATCTCTGCTAGAGTGTACATGGTAAATTTTTTTCCCTTCCTTTGGCTAACCCTGATAAACTTTTAGGTACCTAGTTTTATTTATTACTACATCAGTCAAGGAATGTAATACCAGGAGAGGCAAAAATACTTCAGTGTAAAGGACTTAATTGAATGATATTAGCAGGAGTCAAACTCTCAAAATGCTTCAAGGCAAAGGAAGTTGTATACAAAATTCTCATGGGAAAGACAGAAGCTTGGATTTTGATTTAAGAAATATAACAGATGTGAAAGAGCGATGCCACTGAAGAAGTGTGCTAGAACAAGAACACCAGAATATGACTGTACATTCAAGAGTTTACATTATTGCATAGGTATATGCAGGACATATTATTGAAACCAATACTCTTTCAATTTTATACCACTGTTGCATTGCCTTGCAGGGTCAAAGCCCTACTTCATACCTGCATCGTGTGGATGGACCTAAACCTATCTATTCTGCACCCATTTTTACAAAGGTATGTTTTATTCATCATGACTTTTTATATGACACTCCTATAGCCAGGAGGAAATTTTAAAATTATATACCCTAATGTAGGAATGCTTGATCACTTAAAAACTTTTAGTTTGCATTATCCTTTTCAGTCTTAATGACTTCCTATGGAAAATAGTTTTCTATTGCAACAATGAGTTCTTAGTCCTTCTACCCTATTAAAATCACTAGTGGAATTACATGAATATTCTGTATGTGTTTGTTTGATGTACATGACTGTCCTCCATTAAGAAATCTTCATAAAATAAAAAAAGTAGGCACCAATTACACATCATAGTTATGATGAAACCTCAATCGTAATAATTTATCTACTGAAAAGAATATATAACACAGGCTTTTTGACTTTGTTTTAGGAAAAAAAAAAAATTCATGCAGGTACATTAATGTCAAAAAAGCAGTTCAGATATTCTTCATTGGAATGTCTTGTAAAAAGCAATCCATGTAAGGCATGGACCTGCTAGAAGGGAAACTTAATTCTTAAAAGTAATTCTTAAGTAATTATTTAAGTCAGTATTTATCTTCACATTCATCCCAAATGAAACTTTATAACTGGGAATTAGGTAACAGCGAAAAGAAGGACAGCATATTTCCCTACTCTCTAAAGTACAAATTTAATTGAAAATATGATTTTTATTTTGCCTTCAAACCATCATTTCCATAGCAGTAACTATTAATTAGTCACCACTTGATGAAGTCAAAATGAAGAAAAGAGGGTATTTCTGGTCATTACTTCGGAAAAGCAGCTGGTAATATGGAACAGTATGTAGTTTTGCCTAGAGATAAGTAAAAGTAAACCCTGTTCTCCACAACTGTCTAGTCTGGGTCCATCATTCCTTTTCTCTTGTCAGGAAAGGTCTGATTCTATTCCTCATAAGTCTTTACTGAAGCATCACAAGAAAGTGAACAGTGGAGGTGAAGGGTTAGAGAATGTGGTTACTGCAAGGTAGGTAGGCAGGCAACTTCCTAGTAAGAGTGGGAGACAGGAGAAATCCAGCCCTCATTCATAGATTACCAAAGCAATCAAAATTCCACTGTTGCTTCCCAGTCCTCAAATCTCTTGTCTCTGAAATCCAATATCGACTGGCTTAAGCCAGCTGGGACATACCAAACTGAAACAACTTTAATTACAGAAGAAATGAACCAGATAGGAAAAAAAATATATAAACTTATCCAGCTTCCTGACACAAATTTCTTTCTTTACAAACCTCAGGGAACAACCCAAAGATTTTTAGGTTTCCACGTAACAGAATTCTTATGTATTTGAGTAACTAGAGATCTATGAATAATAACTAGGGATAACAATGGTCTTAGACCTAACTTCAAGTGCTTTGCTGCATAAAGTCCTAAAACTTTGTTAATAAAATTGAAAGGGAATGAGACAAACAGCACAGTTAAAAAGATTCTTTAATCTTAATATGGATAACAAAGACAAAAATAGTTGCTGTCTCCTGTCATTTCTGTTACTTTGAGTACTGTGCTTCTCATCTCTCACTGTAGATCTTCATCAAATGTTTAGCCTTTTCCTGATATTTTTCAGACATATATATGTATAACAGCCATAATAATGTGTTAGAGGCTATCCATGCACCAGCTAATACATACTAATCATATTTGTGTCATCTAATTTTGCCTGTTTGTTTATAAATGGCTTAGGAGAAAAGCAACTCCACATTCTAGAGCCTGACCTGAAAGCAGTGCAGCTACTCGCCCAGGACCAAGTCAATCAATGTGTAGCTTGTGCAGAATTTTAATTCCACTCTGTGGAAGAAGGATGAAAAATTAAAAGTCCAATGGCAACTATCTGCTTGTGGTCTGAGGAATTAAATGCTTCTACACCTTCTCCATCTCTGATCATACTAAAAACGTATTTGTAAATAACCTATTCAGTCATTTTTAACTGATATATTAAATGTAATGAAAAAAATTTAAACTTTGAGTGAAAATACAGCTCACAGAAAATGTCTATTGCAAAAAAAAAAAAAAAAAGTAATGACACAATAAAATAAAGTTTAAATACAAAGGTAAGAAAAAACTATTTTTAAGAATGTAAAATGCTTCCAGCTTGTTTGAAATGTGATTGTTATGTTTCAGGAGCTACAAAAATCCACAGCATCTGAGGGACAAGTTGTGGTATTGGAATGCAGGGTCAGAGGACCCCCTCCCATTCATGTTAAGTGGTTTCGACAGGGCATTGAAATTCAAGATTCTCCAGACTTCAGAATTCTCCAAAAAAGTAAGGCAATAACCTCAAGTATCCACTTTCGATATGGGGTGAGGAAAGATCATGAAATTAGTGTGCCTGGATAGAGATTTGGATAGAGTCCTCTCTTCCTCACAGTTTAGTGATTATAATGGCTACAAGTAATAACTGAACAACTGCTACCAACAGACAATTTAAGTCTTCCTTCATTTTATAATGTGTCTGCATAGATTCTGTACTTGTCTACAGTATTTCAGTATATGATGCTTATTCAGTGCAAGATGTTCATTCAATATAAGATGTTCTTTCAGTAGACTGTTTATTAATGTAATCTCTAATCCCATTTTTCTTGTTTGTTTCTCCTCCTTATGTGATACGCAGAGCCACGATCTGCAACTGAACCTGGTAAGAATCACATGAAAAAATAATCTCTTGATTCACTAGATCATTGAGTTTGTACTGAAGCCATAAATAGAAAGCGTTTCTGCTTAGAATTGGTAATAGGAAACTCCCTTAAAGACAATGTTTCTTTATCACACCTTCCATACTCTACACTGTCCTTTACATCAATTCCTTTATTAGTTAAACAGTAAATACCAGTTAAGACCAGCAAGAGAGTCTCACAGCTTAAACATTAAAGCAAACTTCATTCCCAGAAAATGAGCAGTTTGCATACTACTGAGGAAAAAGAACAAATCCCACAAAATTCCATTACCCAAATTGTACTCATAAGACTTTCATAACACCCAACCACCAAATGCTAGTTTTGCCAATCTAGCTTGGCAGATGTGAAGTGTGTTAAATGCAAGTAAAAGCTGACCCTCAAAAACAAGGGCACATTGAATTTTCTAGTCAATTTGCAAGATTTCCACAAGCAAAAAGTGTTCTTCCAACTACAGGGTTTTTTCTGGCTGCTTTGTTTAGCCATACATCATTATATGCTGTGGTAGTTTCTTGAAAAGTAAGTGGATGGTAAAAGACTGAGAGTGTTTGTTCTTTTCCTTAATGTTTCTAAGTCAAACACAGAAGAGAAGGCAGTGATACGGACTAAACCTTGCTCTAAGAGGATGGCTGGTTGTGCTTGAATATGCCTGAAATTAGAGAGTTTTAACTATTGAGTAGAAAGATAAAATGGGAAAGTTTTCTGTCTAAGACCTGGGTGTTCCCAAAGAGTGTCCCTGAACTGAAGAACCTTAGCAAAGGGGTGGGGGGGGAGCAGGAGGGGATTGTTTTAGGCTTTGAGGGATCACAGTAGCAGTCTTTGGCGGGAAGAACAGACTTAGCATCTGACTGATGTTTGTGAAGTAGCTGTGTGGCTATGAGGATAGGACTAGGAAAAAGTGAAGGGTTAATCCTAGGAGAAATACAGCTTTCTTTTAGCTTTCATGGAAGGGAGGGGAGGAGAAGAGGGGTGCTTTGTGAGTTAATCACTAATTTTCTTACTGTTTCGCAAAATTATTATATACATATTTTACTCCATAACCGTCATACATATACATATGCACACACACACAGGCGTGCTCTACCCTGACAGTTAATACTATTATGTAGTGTGCAGCATCATCGCTTCTAGTTACAGCTGATGCCCAGAATGCATGTGACTGAATGATTTGATTTATGGAGGCGTGAAATCTGAGCCATGTGAAGGAGAGTGCTGGAAAACCAAATTAACCCCTGATGAGAAATTAAAACATGTCCGCATGCTAACAGTGGGCTATTGGTAGTTTATAATCACAACCCAAACTTTAAAGTTTAAATTCTGTAAGTTACAGTACAAAAGAGTTTGGAGAGAGTTTCAATATCATATCAAGCCTTTGGATATGAAAAGAAATAAAGGAGAATAGATTTCTGCTGAAATATGTTCAATTCTCTGTCTTTCTTGGAACATTCTCTCCATAATATGTTACAAAATATGTCTCCCAACTTACGTGTCTTCTTGATATCTGTAAGGAAAAAAAAAAATCAGATCAATGGGTTGACTGTATTCCTCTCCACAGAGAAACTTATTTCCTGTCCAACTAGTAACATCTTTTCTAGATTTAATCTACCAACACTATGAGAATAGTACCTAGCATATCTAGCTCACTGTTACTAGGACCTTCTTTTCTTCAAAATCACTTGAACTACATTCACTCCATTAACATGATAGAAAATATCTGAAAGGAATGAAACTACACAGGAATTTCTGTGAAGTCTAAATTTGCTAGCATATCTTAGGGGTTTCCTTTATAATATCTAATTTGAAACTGTTATGACAAAACTCATAATCAGGAAAAACATTTGCTTATTTGTGGTAATATTTCTTCACCTCTTCACCCTCTTTAGGCAACATAATGTATATAATGCTAGGTGAACAAAATATTTTAGAGTAGGAATGCAGTGTTATCTGGTAAAAAGGAAAAGCACTTGTTTGCTTGAGACAAAAAAAGTTCAAACTCAATTATGTGAATAGTTGAGTATAAAGGAAATCTTGTATTATGGCTTTTGCTAGAAGATGGACAGCTAAGTAGTTTTCCGTATTGTTAGTTGTGAGGATTGTATTGCCTACCTGACAGATGCTGCTATGCAGTAAGTAAAAGCACAATAGTTCACAAAGCTAACAGTTTCCTTTTGTGACTACTACCTGAAACGGGAAATAGAAGGTGGGACTCTGAGTCCAAAATGATCATCACTGCCAGCCCTCTCACATACCTGCACCATCGTGTTGATGGTGCTGAATGCTGTCCTTCCCATGTCTGGTTAGCTTGCAGACCCTAGCAGAAGAAGTCTTCTAAAGAATACTAGAAAATGGATCCTTACATGAAAGGTGCATTGCTTGAGTTTTCACAGGTACAGAAAAGATATTTAATATCAGGGTATCTCATATCTCAAGGCAGGTGGCAAGGCAAGAGTAGGAAGGCATCTCAAAATATTATTTTGGTATCTCTATAGTTACAGTTTAGTAGACATAATGGTAGTGAATGCCTGACAGCAGTCTGTCTTATTTTTTATTTTCTCATGCTTGTAATCCTGTTGTAATATATATAATCAGCTTCCTAGAAAAGAGTTTCAGTTTGATATTTTGTTCTCCCTGGATTCATTGAGCTAAGTACTATCCCTGTAACATTTGTGCGGGTACCAGTTCCTACTTAGTCCCATTAAATAATGTGCAATGTTTTACTCTGCTAAAATTAATTACAGCACACTTACTGGCTTATTTGTCTAGGAATTGACTCTGTGCATGCAAAGGGAATGTAAATAAAGTTTGGGTAAGATCTAAATATTTCCTTTTTGCATAAATGATGAGCAGCATTTTGTGTCTTAGCAGTAATACTTGTAATAAGTAACACTGGGTTTTAAATGTCAGGAAGGATCTTAAAATTTCTACAACAGGAAGCTGGGTGGGTACCAGAAATGTAAGAGGTACAGCACTGGTTTGTGATGAAATTCATACTCTAAGCAGCCATACAAAACAATACTTGCAGCAGAAATTGTTCATAAGCAAACATAAATCTGCTATTCAGTAAAGATGGTGAATATGTGCGAGACTGATAGGGAAACCAACATGCCTATGCTAGATAAGTATTTGGACTTTTTAAAGATGGACAAGATTTCTAAATTTTTTCCCAAGTGTACAACTCCCATGGAATTTTACATAAATTGTAACAAGCTGCAGTGTGACTTTATTTGCTAGTTGTCAATCAAAGTCCAACCATCAATAAACACTTTATACTGCTCAAAAACACTGGTTAACCTTTGCTAGGTCGTTACTAATGATTTAAAAGAAAAGTGTTTCATGGACTCACACAGGTAAGAAATTAAGAAGCAAGGAGCAGGGGTGGTGTGTGGGGGTGGTTACTTTTTTTTAGGTACATTCTATCTACCCTAATGTGTTTTGCACTCCTTTTTCTGTCTAGACAGAAATCAGTTTGCATCACAAATCTCTCCAGACTGCTTTGTGCATTAATAGCTAGTCAGATTACTTAAAGCCAACATCACAGTTTGTCAAATTACCGGCTCTCTACTTCTTTTTTGCACGTTTTGACTTTATACTGATCAAATCCTTCAAAGAACAGGCTGCCTGAGAATGAAAAATCCCATGGAGTCATTTGCCAGCTGTTGATATTTTGACCATTACTCAGCTGTCTGGAGGCAGCCACAAACTGTATTGAATTACATAAAAACAATTGTCTAATGGCATGTAAGAAGAAAACTATATGAAGTAATTTTTTCTTGAATTGCCAGGGAATTGCCACATATATATCCTAAGCACAATACTCTGTACGTTCACCAAAAACCTCTCAAAAGATAGTCATCACTTCTCTTTGGATTGTGCTTTCTTGTTCCCTGTTTGGCTGCTGTGTTTCAGAGTTTCAACTCCAGTAAGTAAGGGATTTTTCCCTTAGAAATCCACCCCCCCTACTTCTCCATAATGTTTGAAACTGAAAATATATGGCAAATGTTACAGAAATCCTACTGCTTCTCTACACACAGAAAAAAATCAGCTTTCTGATAGCTGATGAAATTCAAAAGACAGAAACTTCAGCAGGTCAGCATGCATGTTGGATCCTTGCATTTTTTAGTGAAAACAGAAGAATTATGGCTGTCTGGCTCTCTCTTTCACGGCTGAGCAACAAAGAAGGGCTTGAAGAGAGCAATCCCCAACGAGCTGTAGCTCAACATGCCAAATGAAGAGAAAAATTGAAAATAAGCTAAAATTATCCTTCACTAAAGGTGGTCTGATCAACCTGTGTGCTATTGCTTGTCAATTACAATTTCAATTGCACTCTGTGCTTCCAAAGTACCTACAGAATTCTGGTCCTGTCAGTGACCCCATCTTAAATCTGACTGCTATGACTCTCCTTGCTTGTTGATGCTTCCAAATTCAAAGTAAACCTCTGATCTTTTTTTTTACTATGTCATTTAAAATAAAATTGCCATTATCCTCTTCAATTGTATATATTTAAAGCTTATTAATCATCACAGTTACATTTCTGAATACGTTGATTTCAGCTTTAATGTATACACTTAGCTTCAAACTGTCTAGCTTAGGCATCTATAGCATCATAATTGCCTTAGTGTAAGCTTTAGCATAAACTTTTTCTTGACCCCAATAAATGGCTTCATTTCTCCTCAAACTGCAACACTGCTTCAGGGACTAAAGTCCACACTGCCATAGCAGTATTCCTATTTACTGTACCTGAACTGGCTAGATAGCATCCATCTTGGGTATTGATTATGTATGCTGTAAGTAAGGTTCTGTACACTAAAACTGTGTACTAAAACTGACATTGCCAACAATCACATTTCCTGTTGTTCAGTTTTCTTCTCAGTATTTTGCTAGTGTTGTTTGAGATATCTTCGAATCTAGTCAGTTCTGTATTTCTTTTAAAACTTGTCTCTTCATTTCTTGAATGGCAAAAAGCCTATTAACTAAGCCAGAGCTGCTGCTTGACTGGGTAAAGATGTATACAACAGAGATCGTCAGAAATAGGTAAATTAAATGCTTTTTATTGTGATATTGCAAGTTAAGGCATTTACTGAACTGCAGTACTCCCATCTATTACGCTGCTCTGCATATTCAGTTCTCTGTTTTCAAACTTCCCCATTTTCTTTATATAAAAGATGCACAACTACGTAAATTAAAAGTTACCCGATGGGCATATTGCTTTGCCATTAATCTGTAGCTACACTTCTGATGGCCAGGGGAACAAGAGGGAGACAAGTTGTCTACAAGAAGGCAGGGTTGTGTTTGGTTGGATTTTTACCAGGAAACCACCACTGTGACTCACTGTGACAGACCCACTGTCTGTGTGGCAGAAAACTAAGGTCTGTTCATTGCATCATAATGAACAACTACTAATAAAAGACCATACTTATTTCCCAGGACTGTGTGTGCATTGCAGTGGATGAAGCTAATGATAACATTTGGAGGTGAAGGTGCAGAAATAAAAGCTACTCTACATTTAATGTAATACATAGAAACATTCTGAAGTAAACACACTGGCAGTGAAGAAATTTGTTAAAATGCAACAGTTTTCTGTCGTACCAAAGATTATTCTTGCTAATGGACTCATGAACCATAAAGGGAAAGGATTACTCTGTAAAATGCAATCTTTCTTTCTAAATAGCTGACAAAATAGTGAAGTACTTGCATGCCTAAGCATTTTACATGTTTCAGTGAACAGAATGCTTTTGTATTCATTTAGTCAAGTGTTAAATATGTTTTAAGGCCCTGAGAACAGCATTTCAGAGCTGCTTTCTGGAACGCATTTTTGTGATGAAATTATTTGTCAGCTGATGACTGCTGGGAAGTAGAACAGACATTAGTTACGTCAAATCATCAGATTCTACTTAGCACGGTAACAGAAAGAAAAGTAATTACATAAGTCAGGATGTAAAGCTAGAAAAATGCTATGTATCCGGAGTGTGTTACGGAAATCTTTAAAGAACATTTCTTTTGTCAAACTAGTATTTTATTTCTACGCTTTCCATGGTAGTAGGCCTTTTAGTAAGGACCCAGAGGTCAGCGATTCTTGGTTCGGAGGGAGCAAGATGATTAAAAACAATGGCAGTGTGTTGCTCACACATGCTTTTTGCCCAAGCTGCCTTTTGATTAGTTCTTAGGGTTTTGTATATTTTCAGTTTAGGCAGTTTTCTCATGATTGATCACAAATGTGTTGTAGTTTGCTCATCCAGCTGAGAAGGGTGTTTTAAACCCTGATTATTTTCATCACTAATTTACTTTCAATTTCTTTTACAAGGTTTACTGCAATTTACCATGTATAATTTTCAAATATACCATTTCAGTAAACAAAGCACACCATGATAGAATCCATTATAATTCTTTTATCTCTGAAGAGCAATGATCAGTTCCTTTCATGTGATCATTTTGCATACTTAAAAATCTGAAAGAACATTATGCATTAATTATCTCTGCTGTTTGGAAAATAGGAATTCTGCTTGGGGTTATATTTTGTACTACCTTTGTCCTCATTCAAACAGCAGTTCTCAGCATGGTGGGACTGATTTTCTTATGCAGTCCTGAAATATCCAGCTTTCAGAATTCTGCTGTTAAATGAACAGGAAACTAGCATGCTGCATGTATCAGATTGCATCCCCAGAGTCAGTTCAGTCCAGGAGTATGCACGTATGGTTAACAATATAGCTTCAACTGCTTACAACACACCAAGACTC
This sequence comes from Todiramphus chloris collaris, assembly GCA_025345505.1. Taxonomy (NCBI): domain Eukaryota; kingdom Metazoa; phylum Chordata; class Aves; order Coraciiformes; family Alcedinidae; genus Todiramphus; species Todiramphus chloris. Next base: position 2,795,751 of record JANVCC010000035.1, read on the forward strand.
TAAAAAAAGCTGATCTCAGTAGTTCAAAACCTAGCTTGTGTTACCCATTACTTTCCTGATAAGACCTTTCATGAGTCATTAATCTTCATCTGGGTCAGATAAGATTCAATGTGCTACAGTATTACCAGACATGCCTCTCACAGCTACAGAGAATGACTGGTTTGTGTTGCCAAAAAAAAAAAAAAGCATGTTCTGCTGTCTGAAAAACAACTCCGTGCCAAATATTTAGTTAGTCATTCATTTTTAGCCCATTTCCAGTACAGGAAGTTTTTGGATACATTGTCAGTTATAATTGGAAAAATTCTGTAACTTTTTTGTTAACTGTCTAACTGAGACAGTGGTCTTCCATTCCACAATGCAAATGAAGAAGGAAAGAAAAAAAAAGCCCAACCAACCAATAAACCTACCAACCAACCAAAAAGAACTCTTATAAAATGTTTTCATTCTTCAAACTAAGAGAAGTGAAGCTTATGTTACTTGAACAGGGTAGTTTTCATGTGAGTTATTGGAGTCCAAAATACTTTTTCTCACTTTTCTGTTTGTTTTTATTAGTTCTATTCCATTGACTTTTTGATAATATGTGGGATCCTGTGTAAATACCCAAAATTAAAATGGTTTGGTTTGTTTTGTTCTTAATGAAACTGAATTCTAGAAAACTTCCCTTTTTTTGCTTTTGAGAGTAGAAAATGAGCATAGGCAAAAGAAACTCATAATTAATTAAGGAAACCCATGATGCAACATTGTCCAGGTCTAAAATTATCAGCATATGTTGTGTAAATACCAGGATTATTTAAATTAGCTATATTGGTAATTTCTAAAATTATTAGAATTATATACCATTATTTATATAATGGTATATAATTAAAATTATATACTGTTATAATTACAGGTAAAATATAGACTTCTTTGAAAAACCTGGAAAAAATATTCCTAGGTTATGAAATGCACCTATTTTAAATGGATGGAATTGATTTAGAAAACATTACTGTGAGTTCCAACCTGAAATATGAATAGTCCAGACTTCATACAATTTTTCTGACTGAAGCCCTGGTATAATCAAAGCATATACTATGGGATATCAAAGAAAAATCAACAAATTTGAAACAGCCACAGAATACATCTGTGTCCCATGCATTCTGAAGAGTTTCTTGGAATGCTGTTTTGTCCTGTATTTTCAATTTATCCTTTCCCAGTGCTGTGCAGACAGACACGGAAATTATCTCCCCAAACACTGCATAAAGGGGAATAGTTATGCATCCAGAGTTCTTAATTCAAGTAAGTTTATAGAGAAAAATTAATTGGAAGAGATGACAAAATACTTTCTGGTTTTACTGGGAATGGGATTTGATCTGAAATGTTGCATTAAATATAGAGAACTTCAGGGAAAGAAAGAATGACATGACATTCATAATGATGGTCTTATTTAGAGACCCAAAAAGAGCTTGCAAGTATTAATAGTGTATAAAAACCAATACATTGAGTTGTATGAATTAGTACTGTCCTGCATAAAACTGAAGATACTGAGAGTGTGAAATGACTGACTGCAAAATTACTGTTCAAGACAGGCCCCTTTTGAAAACTTAGCATGGTGCATTTATTTGTTTTAGATACGACGTTATTTTCCTTAAAGCTATTAATGTTGGAAGCTCTTATGCAGTTCTCACAGCATTTCTTTGTATAAGGAGCACCTTCTGGTGTCCTTCTAATGTACAATGCAAAAACATTACATGGTACTTTAAGTAGTTTATGATGCAACTTATTTTTTCTCTTTATTTCCAGAAGAGATATGCACCCTTGTAATTGCAGAAACTTTTCCTGAAGATTCAGGACTTTTCACCTGCACAGCAACAAATGAACATGGTTCAGTAACAAGCAGTGCACAACTAACTGTCTGCTCAGGTATGTGACAAAGGGAAAAAGGAATTTTTAATCATAGATCTTAGTTAATTTACCTGTGAAGTTGGCAGTCTTGCTTCCCTTGTAGAAAAGGGCCCCTGTAAGACAGGGATTTTGTCAACCTCAGAGCATTCATATAAAGGTTTGTATTGGCTCATTTCCTAGTTTGATATTTTTACCCATGCAAAATACATTTTTTAAGTGTCTGCCACAAGCCTGGCAGATTTTTGAGCATTAGGGTTCTGAGACTAGGTGGCAGCAGAGGCAAAATGAAAGCAGATGAAATTACGCTCCCAAAAGTGGCATAGGCCTTTGCAAAATAATAAAAAAAAAATCTTTGTCATGATATCCTTAGTTTTGCAATATATTTACATACATATTGTTGTGAAATGTACTAACTTGGCTGCCAGTGCAAATATGCTGTGTATACATACATCCTTTGGCATTTTTAAATGATTTGTTCTTAAATGATAATGTTTTAGGTGCCATTGTCCATACTTACCCATGTCAGTTAGTGGCTAGATTCCTGATATACATTTAGAGGGATCCATAGGTTTCTATATTGTACCTTTTGTATGGGGCAAAGTCAGAAAATGAATAGACTGTCACATATCTAATTCAGAATAAATTATCAACATGTGGTCTAGAAACATACTTGCACCAAACCAATAAGATCTCACCTTTAACAAACTGAAAATACAGCATGTATGTGCCATGCTCTTTGTCTATGACTTCTTGGAAACATAGTATTTTGATTTCTTTTAGCCAACTCAGAAAGCTCTAGTCATGAATCCCTGATGAGACAATCCAACAGTGATGATTTCCATCATTTTCCAACACTTCCTCCAGTTGAAATTAGTTCTCTTGAGCTTCCTCCTAAGAAACACACAGAGACCCACCAAGCAAACAACACTGACTTGAGATCTGGTGTGACAGCCCTTCAACTACAGCTCAATTCATCTGAGGAAAAAACAAATGGCATCCATCCTATTCATGGAGTAAATGGAATGATTAATAGCAAGACAAATGGTGATAAATCCATCCCACCTCCAGCCGTCTTGCTTTCACCCACAAAGGAGCCACCACCTGTGCTTGCCAAACCAAAGCTGTGAGTATTTTTTTGTTTGTTTTCTTTTGTTTCCTATAAACTCGATATTTGTTGAAAGCAAATTTTTTGCCTGAAGAGATTTAATGCTATACAAATAGTGAACACCGACTGTGCCTGTCCCTTGAGCAATCTTCTTACCCCTGTGATTTATGTCCCAAAGAGTTGAATAAAAGAGAGAACTTTGTTCTTTCTCATAGTGCTACATCAAAGGGAAGTACATTATATATAACATATTCCATAGAAAGGTATACAATAAAGTCACTAAAAAGAACTAAGTGGTAGTGACTCTTGCTCTACGCTTTTTATACTTAGCTACTGTAACTAAATGTCATAGTGGACTAAGATTCTTGCAAGCTATTCCTACTTCAGCACTCATTAGCTAACTTCATTCTGAATGTTCTTGGTTTTATGTAGTCAGTGGCTATTTGGGTGTGTAATGTTTGTATTATTTCTTATGTTATATTTATATATAGCATGTAACTCATTCTGGTGTCAGCCAGATTACAATGGCTCTTTATAACCAAAAATCAGAAAATGAAAAGCTTAAGGAGAGGAGAAAGAAATAAGTAGAAAAAATGTAGTAACATTTCTACATTAGTGATGATACCTTACTTATGCAAGAGTGATTTTACGCTATTAACTTTACAGCGCAATTTTAGCATTGCACAGACTCCGCCTTTCCATCTCCCTCAAGAATTTTTGCAGTATGACAAAGGAGCTTAAATGCTATTTTATTTCATTTGCATCAATAATCAGAAGGGGTTATTAATTACAAAAATGTGTTGAAGAAGAAGCATGAAATATGGTATTTAAATTTAACACGGTCGTTTGCTTAATTACATGTTTTCACAGGATAACTTGCAACATATAAAAATGCTGTTTTTTCAGCAATCATCCTGATATTAACAACAAAAACACATGCTTGAGGCAGCAAGCCAGCAGCATTCCCTTTCTGCACTCATCATTTTTTCTTTTTTTTTTTTCCCCTGTTGCTTTTTGTCATTCTAAGCAGTCTCTGACAACTGCAGAAGAGAATGAGTGGAATAGCAGAAAGACAAGAGCGATGGAATAACAGTATATATGGTAGTAATTGAGTATATGGAAGGGAGATTGCTGAGAATGGCAACTTGCAGACAATACATGATGTGGAATGAGCCAGGGGTTTCTGTACCCCGCACGTCTGTTACAAGACCTAATTGTGAAGAAATGAGATAGCAGCTCCAGCAGAGCAGTAAAGAGCAAATTTCACCACAGAACTTTCTTTCCTGGAAGTGAGGTTGCCTAGCTAAGGAAAGAAGGCTGTGTAATAGACTTCCCTCTCTATAATGTTCACTGCCACTTGTGCAAAATTTGTTCTGTCCTTAAACACAGAGTCAACATATAAGCAGACACAAACATTGTGTACAATGATGTGAGAAGTATGCTGTTATGAGAATGTTTGATTGCTGAAGCCCAAATTGATAACCTTAGAATCCCCAGTGCAATTGCACTTGAGTTCTTTATTTTGCCATTAACAACACTTGATGTGCAAAAGGATGATCTTGATTGCAGTCAAGATACGTGTTTTGCTTGTCCAAAGCCAGTGTAAGTCCATGCTGCTGTCAGAAATGGAAATCTTGCCTTCACCTCAGCTAAGTGTTTTGCTCCCCAGCATAGTGATAAGAAAAGGAAAGGGTGCTAACAGGAGGAGGAAAAGGAATGTCTGGCTGCAGAGATTTGAAATGAACTTTCATCATTTGGGAAACCGCATCCCAACTCAAACCTAACAAAACAATTGCATTAAAATTAGGTGAGTAGTAAAGCAGCTGTTTCAACCACGAGTGCGATCCTTCTTGAAGAGACCTCATCTATGGAGTTGTATCTGTCCCTAGACTATTAGTATGTGATGATAGAAGAAGCAGCCTATATTGTCAATGACATAAATTAAACATGTTTATTATACACTCTTTACATTATTTAAATATTTAAGGTAATGTTGTCTATGTAGAAAGGTTGAAGCTTCTGAATATCATGAGTCAGTTTTGGTTTTGATGAAGACTAATTTTAAATTTCCTAGAGGGGCTTTTCTTTTCAAGCTTATCTTAACTCATCAATTACTTGACAGGTTTATCTGTGAACTCTCTGAAAATAGTTTATTCAGCTGACACTGGAAGTAATTGCATAGGGTTTGGGAATGATGGTCTGATTTTGGTAGTGTTTTTTAAATTATTTTTAGGTAGTTTTTTTAAATTATTTCTAGTTTAACAAGAAGGAGAGAGTGAGTAACTTCTTGAAGTATATTTGCACCTTGGCAATGCAGCTGTAACAAATACCTATAAACAATGGTTTACCACAGTTCAGTCCAATGCAAGATCTGGCACACTGCAAAGAGTTACTGTAGCTGTTTTCAGGCTTGAAAAGTGTTTTTAAAATCCTACAAAATGTTCAATTTGTGGTTACAGACACTTAAGTAATGCTTAAGCTATAATATTAGTCACTGCCTCAGTCTGGTACTGAGAATATTTAAAACAGAGTTTAATGTGATATGCTTTTCCAAGAAAATTCTATGTATTATATAGAATTAACTGGGAAAGCAGTCAATACCAGATATTTTGCTAACATGGAATTTAGAAGACAGCAAAGGCACAAGGTTAAAAGGCACAATATTTTATCAAGCTTTGTTTGCAACATGAGTTTATATAGAGAAGAGGAAAAGCTGTTGAACTGACCAAAAAAACCCAGATTGTTGCAATTCCAATCTCTGCTGCAACCTAGCTGGGGAGCTTGAGCTGCTAGTATGCGTTGGACTTCTCTAGGCTATACTGCTGTAATACCTAGGTGAGCTTTCAGAAGTGCCCCCATAAATGTATGGTATTTTCAGATACTTTGTATCTCTCAAAATTAGGCAATTAAGCATTAATATTAATCTTTTATTTCCCATGTGTGAAAGTGCAGCCTTAAACCCCTCACAATCCTCAGTCTGAACGTCTGCAAAGCAGGCAGGACACTCTTCTGTAGAACTATATATAACATGTCCATGGTTTCAAATGAAGAACTTCTATTCAAGTGGCTTAATATTACTATTATTTAACAGAAAAGAAGATAGTGTTCATATTGTTATCTCTCTGTGTTGGAGTGTTATTCCAGTCTGCCATATGATGATCAGAAAGAGTATTAGCTTAATGAGAGTTGTTCATGCTTCTCCCTTGCAGATGCACAGAGCAACTGTATGTATTGATAGCCTTATTTCTGTACTTGATCCATTAATGTAAACTCAGAAGACGACAGTAGGAGGTGACATGTTTAACAGCTTTAAAATTAGCACAGCAATACCTGCCCCTGTAGAATGATTAACATTTTCTTCATTGCATTGTTGTAAGAAGTAGTATTCTGCACAGACATGCATCGTGCATGCTGTGAAGAAGATTAATGGACCAAATTCCTAAATTCCATCTCACCCAGTTCTCTTTCATACATTTTTATTGGGTGAAAATGAAAGGTGGGTATTAATTATGTAAAAAGAATGCTTGTTAAAAATGACTAGTAGTAAGATATGATTTCTTGCAGTTTATGAAGTTATTGACAATATTTCTTTCAACATGGCTATATTGTTTCCTGTTTTTAAGGAGATTTTGTGCTGGCTTTTTTTTATGTTTTCAAAAGTCTTCATTTTTTAAATAATAAACAAAATCATTATAAACATAATTAAAAATATATCAAACCATTTATATATAACATCAGTAAGGAAAATCTGAAATTATAATTAACTCCTTATTTTTAAGAAATAATTTTAATCTCATTCATATACATCAAAGTCACTGCTCTGCAAGTTGATACAACTTCCTTAACTAAAACCACTTGTGTTTATACTGATTGTGAATGTGATACTATTTCTTGAATGGAATTATTTGTCGCTTCAGTCTCTATTACTCAGCAGCTGTGTTTTCTTTCAGAGTTTTTTCTGTTTTGTAATCAATGCCTCAGACATTTTTGCAAAGACACTAGTCAGTATCTTTCTGTCAGTCATTTCTAGAATGTCTCCTATGCCCTTTTAAAATGTGTATTTCACTCATCACTAAAACTATTCTTAACCTTATCTTTCTACGAGCAATTTGCTTAAAATTGAACTTACTTGTATTTCTGGTCACGTACATGCTATGTTTGTAATGCCTGTCCTGCCAGGGACTGAATTTTAAAGATCCTGCAAGAATTTAGTACTTAATAATTGTACTTGATATATGCAAGTAGTAAGTCACTGTTTAGACTGTATTAGGAAGATCTGGACAGAAAAAGGACATGTGAGAATAGCCAACAATCCAATGATTGTTGCATTGGAATATACAGAAGTCAGGTTTAAGTCTGCCTGAGACCCCAGGCTCCTGAAGCCCACAGAATTGTGGTGGGAGCTTTGAAGGCTTCACATTTTTCTTAGGCAAAACAACAACATTCTGGAACTGGTGAGAAGATGTGTGATGTAGTAAAACCGTTTTCCGTCCAGTTCTACTAACATACATAAGAACGTGATTTGCTTTAGAAGCCTAAATTAGGAAAGACTGACTGGAGGAATGCTCAACTTGAATGTTAAACACTGATTTATGGAAGTTTTTGTTTGAAGTTATTGCATCTTCTGATAAAAACCTGAATAGAAAACCATTCTTGCATAGTTTGAGCAGACCTCTGCTACCATTATCTGCGTGAAAACAAAACAAAACAAAGGAATGGAACCTTTCCTAACTGTGGGAAAGATATTTCCCACCTTTTATATGTAATTCAACAATGAACTATGTCCTAGTGGGTTTTGCATATTTTTCCTAGAGTTAAGTTTAAAAAACATAAAGCAGGTAATACTAATTTTTAATTAGAAACGTCGCTCAGAAATATGTATAGTATATATTCAAAATTTATTTGCTGCAGCAAAAATGTGAGAAGTGAAAGCTTTGTCATTACAGGAATGCAAAGATAAAATGAAAGCATGGCATTATAAACAAATTATGAGGTTATACAAAACCAACACATATCAAAAAGCAGTAATTTAAAATTCCTTGGAGCCTGAAAATTCACATTACAAATAAGTACTTTTATAGAGAATAAGATACTGTATAGCATCCTCCATAATGCTTCCTGACAGAAAAAAAAACCCCACATAAATTAATGTAACATTTACATTCCCATATTCCATAAGGCTGAACAAAATTCAAAGTTGTAAACATTCATAGCATTTTGCTTGGAAATTAACAAAACAGTCTTCCTTTGCATAAGAAAATTGTGACACACTTCTTTTTTGTCTAGGAGTTAGTGATCTCAGTAAACATGTAGCTTTGTATTCATGAGCAAAAGTCGATCCAGACCCACTTCTTCAGTTTCATCTGCTGTGCTCTTTCAAGGTTGATAAGGACCATTGGATCGTTATCTTGCTAATAAAGTCTACTCATAATAAAATTTTGATCTATGCATATTTTCCTACTGTAGTAGAAATAGCTAATGCTAAAAAGTTTGGCTAAAATATGAAGCAGAATAATTGCACACAAAGTTAATCGCTTGATTATACTACAAGTCCTGAGCATCTTCTACTCCGCTTTCACAATTAATACAGGAGTGTTTCATTTATAGTGCTTTTGTTTCTTATCAGCATTATTTTAACATGATTAGAGATAAACCAAGGAAAGCTTTTGTGAAGAATTTCCATTTCAGTGGCTACTAACCAAGAGGCACTTGGACTAGGGTTTACAATTTACTAATATATAAAAATAAAGGAGGCTTTGTGAGCAAATATACTAAAAAATAAGGGTTTGTCTCCATTTTCTCTTTTCTTATGCAAAAGTTGCAAATCCTGAGAAGGAACAAAGTATTGTAATGCCTCATGGCACACCTGAAGACTGAATGCAGTAGATGAGGTTAGTTTAAATCAAGACAGATATTCATATACTTCCTTAGTGATCTTATGAAAAACTCTGAGACCACTAGGATGAGAAGAAACAGAAAGTATTATAGAATACAGGTTGAAAGTCACATTTATTTATCATGCTCTTATCTCACTCTTTTAAAGATCAGTGGAACAAAGTTTCTGAGCATTTTGTGATATATTACATTGATGTTAGCAGGTAGGAAAGATAAAGAATTACATGGGCAATAGGATGCTACAGCTGTATAGACAGCTACCTGTTTAAAAAACATGTAAGGAAATCCAGTGACTCTCATGATTCCTCATTTGCAGACATGAAAGTGACACGAAAATGTGTCAACAATTTCTTCCATACTCCTCAAAATATTGCAAATAACTTCAATATTGAAATATTCATTCTGCTATTAAAGGCAGCCAGCTCAGGCAGTAGAATGTCACTTTTTTTTTTTTTTTTTTTTTTTTTTTTAGGTTTTTTTTTTTTAAATTTAATAATTTTTTTTTTTTTTTTTTTTTTCCCAGTTCCTAAGGTGATTTTAATGAAAACCTAAGAACCGATATTGACTTGAAATTGTAAATAAAAATAATTAATTGTGTTTCTGTGTGTATTCTGTTTTCAGTGCCTTTAATTGCTTGTTTCAGACCAAGAAATAGCATGATCCAAAGCCGGTAGTCATTACTGCTGAGAAATTTCCTTTTTACCAATGCCTTTGTTAATATAGTGTTAAAGGGTAATAGCAAATGAACTTTAAGCCTTTTAAAATCTGCAGCAGTAGAAGTCAGCATCTCTTTGTAACAATAGATATCAACAACAAGAAAGGTTAAAGGTAGTCAAGAAATTTATGTTTTGGTTTTTTTCTTTCTTCTTTTGGCACTGATGTTTTTTGACCCTTAGTAGGTGGAGACAACTAACTGTACATCCTGCTTACATAAAAGCTAATCAGTATTTTATCAGGAAAAGTCAAACGTCCTTGAATCAGTTATAAAGTATGTGTAGCATGTGTGCCACCAGCATGATATGAACACAGGACTTATGTGGCTTTTTCAGGTTTTTATTTTAACATTGAAAGTAATTCAGGTTATAGGATAAGCAGGGAAACGGAATAAAATTAACACAGGTTCAGCCACTTATTTATATGTGTGCATGTTAAGCATTTAGTTAAACACATGATGTAAGCCTGTAAAATGTTTCCTTCTCTTTTCTGCCTGGCTGCAGCTTAATAGCTCTGTTGCCTCTCTCATACTTTTGTTGTCAACTGTTACCCCCAGTTCCTCTTCAGGTGCCAAGAGTAGGCTTTTTTCTAAGAAGCTTGGCCTAGGTGCTAAGAACCTTGTTCATTTTCAGTGGCTGACAGAGGTATATGGAATTCTGTAGACAGTGTTACAGAATAAAGATATTGAAGGTTGAGGGGATGCAGGACAGGTTGTGCATTTGGGGTGGTTTGGTTTTTTCTGTACCAAAGCTTAGTAGATCAGTATGCCATCAGTTTGTGATTCACCTCTGAACAGAAAATACAGAAGCAAATGTACCATCTCTCTGCAACCAATTTATGGTAGTCTTATGATAACTGTAAACTAGAAGCATTGAGATAAAACATTTTACTTTTGAAATATTTCTGTTCGTTTTGTTTTTTTTCTTTACCACTGAAATAACTGTATTGATTTAATACTTGGAAATTGTCAAGTAAAGCAAATCCAAGTGGTAAATTCTAATATGCATCATTTTCTGAGCGGTTCTCAGTGTGGTTTTTGGAAAGGGAGTTCCTATAGAAATGCTCAAGGATTCTCTTGGTATCACAGGATGGAGTTTTCAAGACAACTGATTAAACGATTCCCTGCATGCTAATCCTTGCAGACTACTCCATATTTATATGGCTTTGACAGTGCCACGCAATCACATTAGTATTTTTTCATCACTGACCTCATGATTATTCAATCTACATGCAATTTAAAAAATGTAACAATACCATATTTTGCTAGGTAGAAGGAGAAAGAGAGGTGAGATGGGATATATCTTCTGTTTTGCACTACCTTTGTTTTGCTCTGCCTCAATGCAGACAAATCCGTTTCCCAGGATGGCTCACTCTGACTGTAGCAGGTAAATGCTGAAGTTTCAAAACAGAGACAGATGGTGTTCATAATTTAGTGTTTGGTTTGCAGGAAAGAGGAAAAGAGGAACGGCACATTTTAAAGTACCAATAATAGTATATCTGTCATCTCTGCCTCTGAGTGACTTCCTAGAGAAAGGTCCCTTCTGGTTCAGGCTAAGAGCTTTGAACTAATAGGACAGAAGATTGCACTGACACTTTCTTTGGCATACAGGTCCGTTAAGAAATTTTAAAAACCCTTAGTATTCTAATTCAAAATGAGAAACTGGAAATCCTTACTCAACTATGATATGTAATGGAAGTTGATTAATATCAGAAAATACAAATTGCCTTTTAGAAAATATGCTTGTACCTTCTGTACAGATTTTGTCAGTACTTTCTATCATGTTCTTTGGTGAGTAATAAATTGATCAAGAAATTGAAATGAAAGATGAACCAATATGTTTTAAAGAGACACTGGCCAAAGCTAGTTCTGTCAGTACTCTGTTTGGAAAATGTGTTTGCTTTATAAATATACAGGTATAAATTTCTTTTTGATAATATGAACTTTGAAGTATTATGGACACTTCAGTCCATGATAGGCATAAAAATGATCCACCGTCTACCATGTGAATGGTAGTTGGGGTAAAAATTCAGAAGTTATGTAACTTTGGCTTGAAATCTGCAACAATATGAGGACTGGTTAGTACTTTCTCTACCATTCTTTCATTCATGAAACACAAAAAGAAGGTAATTTGAGGATTCATTTAACGAGGATAATTTCTGAATAGCTAGTTTACTGCATAGTTTTTTGTGTGGTATGTATGCAAAAAAGTAGCTAAACTGATTACAAGCTGAAGTGCTCCCAGTAGCTATTGTTAGGGTGTCCTTTTGGTTTATTAAACCATTGCTGGAACTTACCTTATCACAGAAACATCTAACCACCTGCGATTAGTCCTGCCCATCTACCTGTAGTTGGTGATGCTCATCCTTTAAAAAATGCTCTGCAGAAGTAGGAACTCACACTTGGGTGAGGACAACAGTTGTCAGGATGCTAAGCTTAGGAAGTTTAATCATAAACTTACATAGTTACAGAATTACTTTTTTTATTACTGTTCCGTTCCCTCCTGACATGACAGAGTGGTTTGTATTTTTTTATTTAAGGGATATACCTGTCTGATGGTTTCTGTGCTTCTTCTAACTGTGATTGTTTTCTGGTGACAAAAAGGGATTGTTGGAACTTGGTGGCATTTGTTTCTGTCTGCTTTAGTATATGTGCTATAAAACTTTGGATAAAGAATTTCCATGTGCTAATTCTTTGTAATATACAGAATCAGTAGAGGTGCAAGGGTTTAAAGATACTAATACACCAGTCAGTTAAAGCTGTATTTCTCTTTTATGTAGTTAAGCAAATGCCTAAGCTAGATAGATTGGAGAAGACCTAAAAACCAAGTAAGTGCTGCAGGTCCTGGTCTTTCAGCCTTATTAATGCTGTCTAATGTTTCTTGTCATAAGCCTTATTGCTCTCACAGAGAGTTTTATGGAGGTAAGAACAGAAAAGGACTATCCAGTGGAGGGAGCTATGTTGCTAGGGTAGACGTCTGTCAGGGAGACAGTTTGATACTCTAGAATACTGAAAAAAGAGTAGCACAAGAGCCACGGGAGCAGACCATTTTCAGAGACCTTATACATGCCCTAGCAAGTGGGAAGCACGAGTCTAGAATTTGGCTATGGAGAGAAAGTTGAGTATTCAGTTCAAAACTAGCAGTGATGAAGGCAGAAAAGACCTCAGTGCTTAGGACAGGACACTAGCAGTGTTTACACTATTCAAAGGCCAATATAGAGAGACTAATATGTCTCCAGAGGATGACAAAGGGTTGACCTTTGTAACAAGCAGAGCAATTGTTTTCTACAGATAGAATCACCTTTATATCTTCTAGTAGACTTGACAATATATGCTATAATAATAATATACATAGTGCATGCGTATTTTAAAAAAAAAACCTCATGGAAAACTAACATAGATAAGATCTGTGATGTTTGAAAATTCCTGCCTCTTACCTTGTGCTAGGCCATTAGGTATCCTCGCCAAACACTGCAGTCAGAAGAATAATGAGCCTATATGAAGCTAATGGAATCAGACCCCTAGTAAAGTCTTAAAATTTTGCTTCCAGAATAAGATCTAGGCAACACTCACATGACCTCTCAAAGGGACTGCATTTTTGTTTCTTTTGACTAATATTTTGTTATGACTCATCACAAATTTATTAAAGCAGATCTATGTGATGTTTGGTAATATGCACTGTATAAAATATCTCTAGTTTCCAAGATTGTGAAGCATCAACTCAGTAAAACTAGAAATCTGTGTATTTATCTTTACTCCACATGCCTTTACAGATGCAAATTATTAGTTTCTTGCATGTTCTTTGAAATTTGTTTCTCTTATCTCCGTTATCTGGATTCTGGAGTTCCTCTGTACTGTACAGACTGATACTTGAAAGCACTTTTCATGTTCTACTGCACGTATTTGAAAGACAATTCTTTTCCTTCCTTTTCCTGCTCCCTTTCATTCTCCAACTCCCTAACCATGCTGACCACTGTAGTGTTTTTGCTTGTACTTTCCTTTTGTGTAAACTATTTAAGAAACATACATAGTGTGTGTTTTTTCATGTTTTGCTCAAGAGCAAGATTTTGTCCATCAAGATTTTGTGCACCGTACACTCATCTCACCTTTCTCACCTCTCTGATAAATCATGTAAATAATGGAATTGGAACTATCTTCTTTTAAGCTTTTTAGTCAGATTTAGATTATATGTTTTATTTTCATCTTCTAAGATCAAAACCACTGGATTTCAGTTTCATTAGCAGAGAGTTGGATAGTACAGAACTGTGGAAGATACAGATTATAGGTCCATGCCCACAAAGATCATCAGCTGCTCTCCTTTTCCATCTCTATTTCTGGTACAGCTAGACAAAGCAACTCACCTTGAGCTGGTCTTTCACTAAAGTAAGATCCACACCAAAATTAAGAAATATCTTTCCCCTCAAACCTTTTCCATATGATTGGTATCTGGTACTTAGTGATAGATGTATATGGACTCCTGACTGTATATGACTCCTGCAAAAGAGACTGAGATTCTTGCTGTGTTAGGAACTATTGTAACCTTTGTTCCACTGTGTCTTCTATGGATCTTCATTTTTTTAATGCTATTTTTTATGGCATGACGAGAGCCATTGGCTCAAATATTCTTGCACTGCCCTATATTTGCTCTCCTGGTTTTCCTTAAATAGCTACATCACACTATTTAAACATCACAACATCCTCACAAATTCCCTCTACTTCCACAGATCTCACCTGTTCCTTTCTCTTACTGCTGTGTGGCTTATGAATTTAATGAATCATGGATTAGATATGCCAGTCAATTCTTTTGTCTTTTATTATCACTTGCATTTGCAAACCTTATTTTGAGAATGTGTTTAATTTTTTTTGTAATTATTTGATATGTCTTCACTTTACTACAGATATTTGTCTGTTTGATTTCTTAAGCTGCCCTTTAGCTGTTATCCTTAAACACATGTACTGTTTGATGTTAAGTCTTCAAGATACAGTTTCTAAATCCTTTATCCATCCTCTGCATATACTTCCTACTATCTGTTCTTCTACAACTTTTCCTCATTTCCTAGAGCCTCACTGTTCTGTAGATTAGATCTTCATTCAGTCTCACTAACAGCAAAAAAAACATACTGTTTGGAATATATTAGTTCAAGCTGAGCTTATGCTCTAGGTGTGATTCTCTCTCTCTCTGGCTCACCATAACCTACACCAACTTTTTTTGTTGTGAACAGCTGTGCTTTGTGAGCTAAATGATAATAAAAAGTTGTATGTTTACTTACTGACCATAAAAATGTCCAAAACTCATGGTCACTTTTCACCAAGAAGCGTGTGCTGTTCACACCTTTTATGATGCCTGCAACACAAAGCAATAATATGCTTATGCAAACAAATACATTTTTTGTTAGCATCTGAAGAATGACTGAAGCTAAATTGATCAGATATACGGGTTATCTGTTTCTCATGTGACTATTGAAGCACTGAACTCATGGGCAAATTTTGGAGATCACAGGTCCCAGAACATGTAAAATATCTGGCAGATACAACGACATGTCAGAAAATAATTTTACATAATTGTATTGTGGGTTTTTACTGGTTGTCAGGATTCATCAGAAATTTGAAGAACATCTGAAAGATTACAACCCAGGAAATAGTGTGAAATGTAGTAAGGAAAATAAAAAAAAAAGTCAGATGAGAAAAACACATTTGCAAATGAAAGGATAACCAAAATAGCCTTTGATTCATTGACTCTTACTCCCCAGTTCTCTATGGGACCGAGTGTGTATTTTGCCCATTTTATACAGTTGAGATACCAATCCATTATAAGTATGCGGATTTGACACCCAGAGAATGATGGCAGCAGATGAAAAATGTATTTAGTAAAATGGGTGGAATGCCATTAAAGTCTATTTAATATTTTCAGTAACATCTGTCCTCTGCCTGTATTACAGACGTCTGCAAATTTGTTTCCAGAAAATAATCAAAGGATGTAACCAACATTTAAAAATACAGAAATATTTTAAGACTGAGTGAAGAAGCTTACTCAGTTAAAATTGCTTGGTGAAGTTCAAAACAATTTAAATTCTTAGTATTTTTGGTATATTAGTACAGAAAATTTACAAATATTTAGTATTCTTTATCTGTCATTCATTTCATTAAAGTCACTTCAGTAAAAGGGGTAGTAGTTTAATCAAATCCTGTTATAGTTGTTGATATATTTCTACAGTGAAAAATGGAGGTGGGGAGATAGTAATAACAATCAAGAGGAAAAATTTCCCTTGCTTAGATTACTGCATGAAAAATCTTTGGCTTAAGAATGTTAGAAGTGCAATTAAAGGTGAGAGTTTCCTTACATTTTTCCTTTTAAAAGACTTTTGTTAAAATAATTGTAATGGAAAAAAAAAACCCCAAGCAGTTAAAGTAACTAGAGCTTGAAGTACCTTTTTCTTCATTCCCTTTCCCTTACTTGTTGTCGCTCATGTAGTCCCTTGCTCACAACTGCCCTTGTCTTCTCTCTCTCCCTTTCCCCTTGCTTCTTTTATTTTTTTTTCTGGTGGAAAGCATTCACAATTCTGGCAGATGAACCACTATTAGCATAAGGTTCATCAATTCAGGTTAGGACTGTTATGCATTAATTGTGCCATCATGTTTTCACGAGGTCTCAAAGGCTTCTTGGCAGAGTCAGAGGAAAAAACTCATAGCATGTTTTCTACTTCAAATACAATAATGTGAGAGTTCTATAGAAACTCCTTTTCTCATCTGCGAGTTCTGATTTACAATGTAGCTGTTGCAGTAATTTTCCTACTTGGAGAAATGAAATGTTTGGATGATCCTGACATGTACAATTTTTTTACTTTTTTAATTACAAGGCATTGTATTCAGACTTTTCTAGAAACGATTGTGTTAACAAGGTACATAGAGTTTGAATAATTATGACATTTTCTTGATGACTTGAGTAAGAAATACATGTTTCTCTATTAATCTCACCTATAGTGTTCTCCCACAATCATATTCCATTCTGTTGTCCTGAAGTTCTCAGTTTGTGCAATTGCTTATAATTTCTCTATAGCTTAATACTGCAATTTTTCATATATTGCTGTGAAACAGTGTGTTGGCCCTCTGAAAAAAAATCTGGGCTTCCAACTTTGGAAATGCTTATATTCTGTTACAATTCCCTAATATTAAAAAAAAAAAAAATCATGTATCAGCTATAAACTCTACTGGTAGCGATGAAGACTTTGGCAAATGCAGATCTGCTACACTCCATGCAGAACTGATCTCAATGTACAAACACAACAGCAATTCTTATTTCATTGGATGCCAAGCGAGACATTCTTTTGTTTCACCCAGGGACCTGCCATGTAAATGGTAAGCTGATGATAATTTGTGAATGGAGCAGATAATAGTTAAAATATTTAAATATTTTAAATTTCTCACTGATTGCAGAAGCATACTTTCTTATTCTGTAATCTTCTGTTTATTCTCGGTGCTAAAGACTGGCCCAAAATCTGGAAGAAAATAAACTTCTATAATCTTGTATGTATATAGTATACATGCCAAATATTAACAGGTAGTGACCTTATGCTAATTTAGCTGAGTTTATCTCATGTATTTTCATAAAGTACCTTACCTGTGCATGCATTGTGCAAGTCCTTTGGTATTTTTTCCCCTTTCCTATCCCTGCTTTCTTTTTATATTTCTACCTGTAACTGATTTCTTAAACTAAGGCTTACTTTGTCTTTTCTTTGTGTTGGCAGCTACAATCCAATTTCGTTCTTCTGAGGGTTTTTTTGTTTGGTTCTTGTTTGTTTGATTGTTTTTGTTGTTGTGTTGTTTGTTTGTTTATTTTGATTTTTTTATATAAAAGCGAATTAGGGAAAGAAACAGTACTAAACTTAAAGCCTCTAGAGTCCTAGTGAGAAACTGTGCTCAGACTACTTGAATGCCACCTCTTTTCAACTTTTATTGTACAAACTGGGTAAGGAAATCTTGTATCTCTGCAGAATCTTCTCAGAATAGCAATAGGTATGCCACTTGTGGCCTGGTCGAAGAACCCAATTTTGTGGTTCAGCAGCAGCATATTTCTCCCTGGTAGATGAATAAATTAGAGCATCAACAGCACATGCAGTTCCCAAAAGCAAAGCAGAATGTCACGGATTGCTGCTGTTGTAGTTATGGAAAGATTAATGAATGTCAGGTAGCACGCATGCTTTGATAAACTGATATATTAATTAAATACGGAGAGAAAGCTCAACCAGCCTCAAGTGACAGCAGTTTTATTACAGCAATTTGTTTCTGGCTTTTACCTAAGGAATGGAGATATTTTTATTTTCCACCTTTCTGAATTCAGTAGTTACAATTTCTTTTGTGGCATTTTTAAGAAAAATGCTTTTTATTTTATTTTTAAATATTCAAAATTACAATACTGAAGTGGCAAACATTCCTGGAAAAATCCGGGCTTATTTTCTGACAACTTATTGCTCCAAACACGCATATTAATTACATATTTACAATTCAGTAAATATTCATAACTGCTTACAGGATAAAATTGTCATCAGAGATTGCATGGAAATGGTAAGTCCTCTTAAATGCTTCATTGTATTATTTTATTTTATTTTAATATTAATTTCTGTGGTATTTTAAATACTTAGGGAAATAGCTGTCATATTGGCTTAGATGTTATTGGCTTGCTGCAGTTGCTTAGAATTTTGAGTTGGATACACTTCAACTTTTGTTTACTTTTATAATGCTCACTGGGAATTAAACTCTTCCTCCCTAATATAATATAAGATAAACAGTGTTTTCTGTCAGAAACAGAAATTCACAACTATCCTTTTGGCCCCCTTCCTAATCATCTTTACTTAACTCTCAACACAGCTTAAAATGGACTTTTATTTGCCGACTTTGTTATCTAGTAAATGCTTGTCTGAGTGAAACTGCCAAGCCAGAACTATGTGCCTTCAGCTTCCATTAAAACACATAAACATGAGGCTGGTTATCAGCAAGCACCACAGAAATGCACAGCATGAAATACTGAAGACGTGTAAACATCCTATCAGCATCCATAACCATTGGGACCATGTAATAGCCTCATCCTGGCTTTATCAAAGTCACAGAAGATTTTGATGATGTGCCACAGCAGAGGATTATATGTTCTGCATGCAGAACACCTGCCTGAAAACTAAATGTTTATTAGGGGGGAGGATGGACAGAGGCAGACACCTTACAAATGTCCAGCCTGACTGTTGCAGTAGTATAGGTAAATATATCCTTTTTATTTTTTTTCCCTAGTGCATGTGTTTCAGGAGATGAGAGACTAACTTAATTAAAGACATCAGAGATGTTTCAGCCACTGAGATAGAACTATGGCGTTCTAATGTTGATATGTGTCTGCTTTGCTCTGTTCAATTTACTTTCGTAATGTGAATTCTTGTCGCTGGCAGTAGAAAGACAAAAGAGACAAAAGAACTTGACTTCTTTTGTCACTAATTCACAGAATTTCATAATTGACTGTAATTGCAGTAATGTGTTTTGTTGGAAAAAGCTACAGGTATGTCTTTTTGAATTTTATATTGTCCAAACATAATTTATAATTTTATTACATCGTGAAGTGCTAAATATTATTCTGATGATATTCCCAGGTTAAGGAAAATTGAAGTAAACCCCCCCCCCCCTATGTTCTTGAAAAGTGTATAAACAGATAAAACAGCTTATCAGAGATAGTGTTGAATTATCATCAGTTAAGGTATTTCACAGTATTTTCATGGCTAAGGTAAATATTTAAATTCAAATGATTCTGTGTTTCATTAAGGAAAAAATGTAAAGCAATTGATAGTCAAGATTTTACTTGCACCCAGAATGTTGCAGGGCTTTCTACCATGGCTTTTATAAAGAAGCATGTTACTTGTCCAAGTTTCTATGTTGTTTACTATGGCATTTGTTATAGGCAGTGTCTGGTAGCAGATTCCATTTTTTATCAGAATCCTCTTACAGTGAGGCTGTTAACACCTCATTCAAGGCTCTCTGCTTGTAAGTTGTGGAGAGAAGACAGTTGTTAACAAATGTAGGACCATTACAGGAGAGTCATGTTTTATCCACGATACAGTCCAATTTGTAACAGGTTATTCACATATCAATGGTTCTACAGCAAGACAATTTCATGAGAAAAACTCATCTGTGAATTTCAGGAAAGCATTTCAGTTTAACCTGAGTCAGGGATAGAAGTTACCCAACACAGGGTAACTGATTGGTAAAGAAGTAAAATATACCTGTCAATTCTCTGACACAGCCTCCTTCAAGGACTCCTTTTTAATACTAAGTTGCCTTGACATGTACTGTTCTACTGCCAGAAGTAGATTTAACACTAGCAAGTTACTGGCACAAAAAATGTGAAAAAGAATTAAATCATCTTCATTTAGGGTATCTAGATGCTTTTCATAGATGTGTCAGACTGGAACTCAAAAGGGCTGAAATTTTGGATTAAAGACATGCTTTGGAAAATGAACATGGAAACTTAAAACATTGGCACACAGGTGTTTTACTTGGTCACTGCCCGTACAATCTGCAAGAAATATTTTGGGACATAAAGTATGGTTCATCAAAAGCAGCCAAAGGAAAAGGAAAAGTTTGTTTTCTTGGGTCTTTTGTTTTAAAAAAAAGTAAGCTAAATATATGAGTGGATGAGCTTCCCAGGCTTTGATGTAGCCGGCTTTTTCTATGAGCTTGTTCTGCCAGTTCTGAGCAGGAGAGAGCATGCATGTCAAATCCTTTTTCAAACAAGCTTCTCTGATTACTTCCACAGAACCAGGCTTACAAAAGCAAGACAAAGTTAACCCCTATTTAAGAAAAAATAGCATTATTTAACTTGAAAGAAAGAAAGACATTGTAGCTCACTGGAATGATGCTTCTAACGATAGCCATGGATTTAGGCCATCAAATAACTGATGACATTGTTTCCAAAATGAAAAACAGCCAATTCAGAACAAACCTTCAAGTCACTAGAACAAGTGGTAATTTCACAAATCATCATTTAACTTTTCCAAATAAAAAAAAAATATTTTAAAAGTCAGTCAGCAATTAATGATATTGTGTAGCTGAGTAAAACCCAAACTTACTGGTAAAGTGTGCAGTAGATAAATGTGTTTCTTTATATTCTTTTACTACTACCATACAGTTAATACTGGTGCAAGTAACAGCATAAGCAGTAAAACTTAGAAAATATTTACCTCTCTGTAATAAATATTGGCATAGTATGTTATGGCCTTTCTTTGCGGCAAACAAAATTCAGAACAAAAGAACAGCTTTGAAAGATAAAATCTGATCCTTCTAAAAAGTCATGCACATACTAAGAACCCCCCCTGAATCCACATCTAAATCCCAGTTTACGTTCAAATAGTGAAAGAGCAAGCTCTAGACTGCTACGCCTTTTCAGGATATTTTTGGAGTGAAACATTTAGAATTAATGCTCTCAATGATAGTCTGCAAAGCTTTACAGATAGAGGTCAAAATGTAATAGCAGATGAGTAATAGTATGGTTTTAGTATCTTGTGAAACCAGTGACGGAGGATTTGGACAATGTAAATTTAACTTCTTAAAGGAAACATTAAGGATGGGAAATAGCTGTTTGTATTCAACTTGTTGTGTACCACTTGTACATTTCACATTTACTCACCCACTGAAAATTTTAGAAATTTTAGAAAAACAACTTTTTGCCAATGGAAAATGCAGTATAACATTATTTAAGGACAGTAACATTTTTTAACAGTCCGTATTTCAGACAGTAACTTTATCAGCTTTGTATGTTGGCTGTTGGTTGTTGACCTTGCTGAAAATATGTAGCAAATTCTTTGAGTTCTCTGTACCCATTTGCCCTTGCTTGTAAGGGAATCCATATGCTTTTAAACATTCTAATGGGTTGTAATTATTGCTCTTAAATGACCTAGTATCCTCCATAAATCAGAATCTATTTTTAGATATGGTCAAAGGATTTGTCATAAACTGTCGGGAAACAGTTGGTTTACAGCCCAAATATTTTATTACTTTAATTTGTGGTTAGAAGGAAGGTTATTCAGTTAAACTTCATAAAAAGTGAGTGCGAGAGAAATATTCCCTCTAAAATGAGAAAATATTTTATGCTTGTAATACTTCTGATTATTATACCTCTGATATAAATGCAAAAACAATTCTGAGAAGACAGAAGTATTTCTGTAAGCTTTGTTTTAGTAATCAATGTCAAACTTTACAAATATCTAAAACACAAATTTTCATCCCCCCATTTTCATTTGACTCTAATTTTCTTTGGATTTACTGGAATATCCAGTTAAGACACGATGTGTATGTAGCTTCTTGGAACCAGATTTTAAAACCCAGTAATATTGTAGTTTATTTTAGACAGAAATTCAGATGGAATTTGTTCTTGTTTGATACAACCAAATCCTTCTCTTTTTATTTTGTTTGGAAAGGGATAGACTTTTATATGACCCTTTGAAATGAGCTGTATATGTTAACATGAAAGTAAGGAGAAGGGATGTTTCAGATACTAGTCATTTCATCTCTTCTGAATATTTGCAGACCATAGTAAGTATCTTTCTGTAAGTTCCTGAAAGATACTCTAGCATTATGCTGGTTGGAGTAGAACACAGCTACATTCCTTATCAGTCCTCAAGAACAATATTCTAGAATGTGGAAATAATATGGTTATAAGATCCTTTCTTTTATGAACAAAAAATTGTCTAAAATATAAGTTGGTTAAGTCTGTGGTTAAGGTAGTGGGTAAGAGTGTATGCATATGTGTCTATGGATTCCTATGATAATCCTTTTAAAAGATTCCTTCACATAGAAATATTTTTAGTACTCAAGAGGAAACCTCAGTCTTACCAGTTTAGAATGGATGTATGATAGTCATAGCTCTAGGCAATATGCTAAACTATTGAGTTCAGTTTCAGTTTTGTGGTATGTAGCTAGAAAAGACTTTTGCTGTTGTTTTGGTCTGGTTAAGGATTTTTGTTGTTGTTGTTGCTCTTGTTTTTTCCTTATTTGACAGTTGGGCTAAATATACACCCCTGAAGGTACTTCCAGGTTTGTTGATGGAATAGATATAGCGTACTGCTACTTCAAGAGTATTAGGATGTTCTGTACCTCTAATTCTTGACAAATGCAAATTATTAATACTTAACCTTTCTCTCTTGTCTTTGATTGCCAAGAGCTGTTTTTTACAACTACCTCCTCAATATCACTGTCTTCCAAGACCAAATCTGGAGAACCCACTATCTCTCCACTGGGGTTGACACAGTGTCAATTTGGCTATGCAGTTGATGGATAGAGAGACTTATTAAGCTAAGGCCGAGCCAGACTTATTTCACTAAACTATCAAAAAATTCTTTTTTTTTTTTTTCTCCTTTGCTCTGGTACAGGAAAACATATTGAGAGCCTGTTAGTTGCCAGATTAACTGCAGAGATCAGCTCCATCCTGTATGTAGGAGGAAACTTGAGCATCACTCAGAAGTCTGACACTTCTTTGTGACACTTCACGTGACGTTTTCGCAGCTCACTTCATTTGCTCAATTAAGTTTTGTCATCTGTTTATCTTCAGTATGTTTTGAGTGCAAGTCTCACTGATGAGGCTGGTTTCACACGGTTGTTTACAGGTCAGACTTTGCACAGTCTTCACACAATCTGTTAGAAGTCAGTTTGTAGTTATCTAATCGATGCTTGCTGAACTGGAGTCAACTTTTACTTTTTTTAAATAAATATTATTTATGACAAAATAAGGCTGTAAAAGCAGCACAGAAAATGTAAAACTGTGATAGTGCATTTGCAGTTTCCTCAGTGAGCCTGCATTATGTGGAGTTTTTTGTCAGTGCATCATTGCAAGGTCACTTTTATATGATAATATTCTTTAACAAAAGTTAAACAGAAGAAGAAATCAATAGTTCTAGGTGCATACTACATTTGATACACTTTGGTTTTATGAAACTGCCACAAGATGTTTCAGAATTGGTAAAGCCATCCCTTTAAAACTGGTTTGTTCAGCTCAGTCATTTTGAGACAGCTTGCCTGAGCAAGGAAGGTTCCTCCAAATCACTGTAAACATGCTCTGGGAAAGAGAGAATACAGTCATTATTTCTCGACCAATTAATTACACAGTTTCAGTTACTATTTTTAGTGGGCAGTTGTAATAACCTGATGACCCACATATACTCCATGGAAAGCTCAGAAATGCATTCTGTTTCAAGAATATTTTTACTGTACACTGTACAGCCTTGTTCTTTCATAGAATTTTTAATGTTGAGAATAATTTCAAAGCAAGAGGTCCTTATCATAGCAAGTGAAGGAGGTGCTTTAAAATTAGCTGAAGCAAACCCATTTTTCTTAGATAATTGGGAGCCTGAAAGTTTTCCAGACTTCTGTAGCTTATAATGGGTTTTGTTTTGGTTTTTTTTCATAAGCTTTTTATGGATTCTCAGCAGTAGATAATATTAGTGGCACACAGTACTCCAGGAGGCCAGCACTGCCAGCACTGAAAGATGTGAGAGGATTAGTTTAGTCTCATTTATGCACTTCCAACAAGCACAAGTCAAAGCTGCTGTCACCCTGTTTCAGCCTCCTCTAGCCCCGTGGCACTTCTTCCTGGGTAACAGATGAAGACTCAGCCCAGGATGCTATGCAAGGTGAAAAGTACTGAAAGCAGCAGATGCCTGCATAAGTGCTTGTGCTGGCACGAGGGTGGGGGGTTCTTAATGGCAATAATGCCAACTTAAAACATCTGTATGTGAAGCTGTGGCTTCAGAACTCCTGCTGTTCCAGCTGCTCAGTAACTCTACCAGGAGAAATGGTTTTGTTGCTTTTGGGTGGGTTCTTTTCATGACAGTGTGGTATAAATGGATTTTCGTTTAGCAGAAAGGACTTTTGGCCCAGGATCTTTATCCATGAGTTAATTTGCTCCTTCTGTTGCTGTTTTTTATTTCTCATCATGGATTTACAGTCCCTTGAGGTCTGGTAACTGAAAAGACAAAGCTGCTAAAATGAGTATCCTAGAAAATCAGGCTCCAAAGAAACACCTGCAATTGATTTATGCTATGTTAGTGAGCTTCACACCACACTTCAGAAAAATATGAGGGAATGTTCACTCATTTGGAAAGAAGGAGGGCTGCAAAAACTTCCGTAGGGACTGAGCAGTGTAATAGCACTGCTCCCTTACACTTATTTTGTTGTCCTGTGTTGTTCCTTTTCCTGCCCATTCCCTGTCTTGTCCCCCCTCCCCTCAGTTCTTCTCTATTCAAACGTGGTAGCCTCTCCCCAGATTCCTTCCATTTTTACACTGTTTACTCAAAGCCAGACAACCCCCCTAACTATAAAAATTAGCCAATACAGGTCTCCTTCAGGGCGAGTTTCTCTTTTCTTCTGTTCTGCAGTGATAGTGCTATTGGGAATCTTGCATTGTCTGCTTTTAGTACCGGTTATTGATTTCAAAAATTCTCTAATGCAACTGTGAATTTTGCTTATAGGTCAACTAATAAGTGATTTGGGAGAGAATAAAAAATACATTGTGTGTCTCTGAGGTGACAGAAGTAAATAATTATAATTTGACAGAAATATAATTTCTGTTACTCAAGAGTCTAATTGCAAAAACAATTGTATTAGCAGAAGAGAGGTGGGAAACCGCAGCAGTGGTGTCTAGAGGGATGAAGAGTAGGAAAGGGAAAGACAAATTCCGAAGATTACTGATGGAAAATGTTTCTGTTCCCCTTACTTAAAGTTTCCATTCTCTGTCCCCAGCTATATGTTCATCTCCATCAGGTTGTGACAAGACCAGTTGTGTGTCTGAGAAGCAGAATCCTCTTTACAACGTAATGAAAATGTTATCATCTGTGAACATGATACATAATAATAATTCATATAGAATTATAATGATTTCAGAGTCATAGAGACACTTCACAAAATTTGTCACTGTTTTCAAGTAAAGCGAATCAATCTTAGATAAGGCATCAGATTGTCAAGTAAAAATTACATCTAACGGTACAAACTTAGGTAAAACAGTTGTAGTAAAAAAATATGGCAGATGCTACTTTGTATTTTATAGGTCTCATTTTCTCCCGACGTTACCGTTCTTTTTCTACAATTTATATTTGCAGTTGAGTGTTTATCTCAGCATGAGAGAAAAGTAAACGAGACCAGATAAAACAAGAATGTGGTCATCCCAGCTCTTGATCAAAAGCCTGGTGCGTGTGCAACAATTTTTGGATTTTTTTTGTTGTTAGCTGTCAAAATTCCCTCGCCAAGGGATTTTTTGGTTTCAGTGTCAGACAGCAGTATGCAATGTGCTGAGCTTTTGAGGCCAATGTCGCAAAGAGGTCTGTTTTTTCTGATCACAGATGTTTTTTGAAACAAAGTAACAAATTTTACAAATTGGGTATGCACAATTGCATGTGCTGTTTATGTTAGCACTTAGTCTAAACATCTGGAAAAATGTCTAGTAGGGTATCTGTGTTTGGATATTTGCGGGTGGCTGCAGTATGGACCTATGTGCACTGATACAAACTGTACAGTGCAGCTGGTTTTTCTCATTTTAAAGGTATGATCCTAAAATGGCTTGTTTATGCAAAGCAAAAACAGTACAACGCTAAATCTGCTTTCACAATGGCTTCCTTTTACTGAAGTGGCAGTGTAAAAAAGTATTTTCCTGGGCAGATGAAAAACACTGTGTGCTCCAGACAGAACAATTGAGCATTTCAGAATGAATTATACTAACTCGCTGAACCAGACTCTTCTCCCTGTGGGCATGTGTCTGTTTGCATATATTTATCAGTCTGCTTGGAAACAGAATGAGGAACATTCATGCATTGCTTTTTAGAGAAGAACATGAATGGACCTCTTTTTTTTTTTTTTTTTTTTTTTTAGGGAAAAAAAAACATCCTAGGGAAGATTGTAGCCACTTACTGTAAACTAGAAGGAGTCTCTAAAGGTTCTTCTTCCCACTCCCTTTAACATAGCGTGAGCTGTTAGTTTGTCTTTCCTTTAGATAATTCCAAGCTCTGCTTTAAAACAGTGAAGGATACTATCAATCCCTGTCCCTTAGTTTAACCTCCCTAAGGGAGGTAATTCAGGAAGCCCATACTTTCTTGTAATTTCTTGATTGCCAGGCCATTTTACTTCTTTATTTTTACTCATGACCACCCATGAAGCACTTTAAACTTAATCTGCTTGCTAGTACTTTAACAAGTTCAAATGTTTCCAGAATTGAAACGGTTCTCAAAATAATGGGTCACTTTCTATATTTAATATTTTAGTAGCCAATTTCTACTGAAAAAGCTTATTAGTTGGTTAAAGTTATGACCTCATGGCCTCAAAAGCCAGTTAGGTCTGATATTAATGGTGGTACTTCACAGAGTACAGGTCTAGCTAGAAAGCACTACACAGAACAATTACAGCTATTGATGTGCTGGAATTCTTTTTGTTTGTGACAAGCATTTTGTCCAGCAAAAACTGTTCCAGCATTTGACATAAAGCAAATGCCTACCAGTCACTGTGAAAAAGGTTGCTTGCAAAGAAGTGCAGGTTATGCACACTGCTTAATGCACACAAAGAAAGCTACATTAGAAGACCAGTTGCACATCATCCCTTGTGTGGTTAGGAAGGCAGGGAACTCTCTTAGGTGTTGTTTCAGGTCTACAGAACCCAGGAGCACCTTCAATGTCCAGGTGCCCCACTAAACCATGCTATGATTTTATCTCCTGAAAAGACTCCAGATGCACAATCACCTCTTCTCAAATTTTATTTCCACACCAAGGAAGCCTGAGTTTATTGTTTTCCCTTTTTTCGTTTGATATCCTTGTAAATCAATGCTGTTGGTCATTTACTGATTTCTAAGCTAGGTTCCTTATAGCTCACACTCTTAGAACTCTGAACCAAAACCCAAAATACCAACACAGATAACTTGAGTATAGCTTATTTCTCTTCTTTAAATAGTAATCATGTCAAAAGCCAAAAATATTGTTTAAAATAATGAATTTGTCATCCATGTTTTTCATAAAGAGGAAAATGTCATACCATACCTTTTTTTCAAGAGTATATTCAGGGTCTAGAAATATACCCTCTTCAGTTAAAGCTCACTTTCTTTTTGGGAAAAACGTATTAAGCAACTAGAATGTCAGTTCCACTGGTTTTGCATATTTATGCATACTTTCTAATCATTCTGACATAAACTACACATTCAAAATTAAGCTGGTGCCCATCTTGATTTCTTGTGAATATCTGCTTGTATCTTCAAGGCATAAAGGTTTAAAGCAAGGCTGTTTGCTTTCTATTGCTATTAAAATATATTGGCAGGAGTTTGAAAGTCTTTGGAAAAATCTGACCAATCTGTAACAACTTCTTTTCAGTGTAAGCTGACGTGTAAGCGTAATCTATCTAGTAGATTGTAAAAGCTGGAGAACTTTTTAATAAGGAGCAATGCCAAACTACTAATTAGTGGAATCAGGTAACTAAGGAATAACACAGCTTTTAAAAACATCCACATTTTGATTTATTAGCACATTAGAAACAGATCTGCAAATTTACATTACCCAGAAGTTGTAGATTTTTATTACAAATGGCAGTTGTAACCATAACACGCCATGGTGATTTTCCTCTCTGTGCTTTGGCTGTTCATTTTCAGGGACACAGCAGTCTCACCACCATAACCTGTGTAGCATGTGATTTATTTTCATGTACTTCTCTTTTACCTTTCTTCCCAGACTTGTTCTCCATGCTAGGAATCATGAAATGGTTCAGACTGAAAATTATGAATCTGAGCTCCAGGGAGGTTCAGACTCATCTTCGGCCATCTATAACAATGACTAAAATCTCCTTCAGTTCTTTTTCATTGTTTAAAAAAAATAATTAAAAAAAAAAAAAATTTGAAATTACATAGCGCAGCCATGAGGTGGGAGGAGAGGAGAGCTTCGGCTTACATCAGACAGACAACTGAAAGTTAAGACTTGAAGGTCCCGAAGGAAGAATCTAAACAAGACAGATGCTTGATAGTGTCCTGCAGAATATCAAGAGTGACATCACATCAATCTATATTCTGGACCAAGTATGAAGCAACATCCCTGAAATTTATTTGTGGTCAGATTTACTCTTATGAACTGGCCCAGAATCATAGTTCAGTCTTACTATATCCTGAAGGGTTCTTTGCCAAGTAGTTGGAAAGGCTTGGGGAAGGTCTTGAAAGCCTTTGAAGATAGCTTCCCTTCCCCCCCCCCTATCCCCTGCAGTGAGACATAACCTGTCTCCTGGAAATTTAGCCAGACAGATTGCCTCACAGATCTCTTGTTCCAGTGACTTGAAGCTGAGATAACTGTGGTTTAGATTTAAGGTAGTTGCACACAAATGAGCTTAGTTACATGGCTGAGTGGGTTTTTTTGAGTTGAGATGAGCACTTTCAAACACAATTGTCTGTTTTAATTCATTAGTGTATTCAGTAAGAATGGATTATAGACACAGAAGACTCAATAATGACTCTTTACAGATGGAGCCTCCTGTTGCCTTATTCAGCCGACATTCCCAGACCTTGCAATGAGACTGCAGAAGGACAGAGCCAGTGGTGCTGGGTGGGTAGAATGGCAAGCATGTATGTTGGGAAGGTTCTCTGTGCCAGTATAGTTAGCTCTTCACCCACAAAAGTGAAGGTTATTGCCAGTGAGGAAAGTTTGTTAAGTAGGTGAAGCACTGCAAATCAGCTCTCCCTCCAGTGACAGAAATGCAGAAACCAGGCTGTTTTGCCAAGTAGGAACCTGCTTCTGCTCCTTGGACTGCTAACTGGAGAATTAAAGAGGGAATGGGACTTTTGTGCTGCCTACATTTCTAAAATCCCACTGATTTCTTGTAGAAACAACAACGAAAAAAGTAGTGTATCCCTTTTTTGTTATCCATACAGAGAAGAATCAGAAAGGTACTGCTTATTATTGCTGAAGAATGTCAGTCATCCATATTAATGCATGTGAGAAATAGTTATAGAAAACAGTATTCTTAAATTCATATCTCTTTTCAAATGCTATTCATATCTGTCTCCCAAGTGCTGTTGTAATCTTGACATGCTTTCTTGTTTTCACAAGTTCTTCTGAATTCTCACCAACATCACCATTCATGTAAGCATCTGAAGAAAAAAATATCTGCCTCTCTGATTTTTATTTGTGAATTCCATGTATGATTAGTAACCTCTAATACTTATTAAGTAAACCATTCTATGCCACTTCAGGTGGGACTGCAAGATGTAAAGAAGCATGTGTGCTCTTGCTGTCAGAAGGGGGTTTTTTTAAGTCTGCAAAGTTGGAATAGAGGGAACTGGTATGAATACAGGGGGGAAAAAAAAAAGGCAATAGAAGCATATTCTGATTCAGAAATCAGCTGGCTTTCTTAATTAGGTGGAGTTCTATCCTCTCAGTGAAATATCTGTAATCTGATACTCAGTCAGCTTGCTATCTGTTGAGTTTCATTGTTTCTTCTCAAAAGCATTTTAGATATTGTCATTATGCATTGTTTGACCAGTCTTGTTAAGTATGAGAGTTTATGTTTTGTGTCTCTCTTCATCTGCAGAGGCCACATGTGCCCTAAGGAGATATGTGGCAGAATTTAGTATCTTCACATTGTTTTTGGTGTGTAGTTTGTTGACGGGTTCATGATGCACCAAGGGCCACATTTGACTGCAAAAAGCATAAACTTGTCTTTCCCAACCCCTATCTTATGACTTCTTCCCCTGTGAAGGCATCAGAAATCATGCAGACACATGACCAGCTGAATTAGGTAACTAATATGGTTGAAAAGTAAGCCAAAAACAAACCTAGTTTTTCAGACAGATCACTACCCTTTCCGCATTGACCTAAATTTGGATCAGCTTAAACTAACAATGAAACTTAGTGTGGAAACATCTTTAGTGTGGAAGATGGCTTTAGTACACCTTTACTAAAAATCCTTTAAAGGTTACTCTTGGTGCAGGGTATCTTAGGTAAGGAGTTGTTGAAATATAAACCTTTGTAAGATGTTGCTGACTGTCCCGTGCTGTGGTACAGAAGGAAAGTTTCTGGTAAGAATGGCTCACTAGCAATACTTTATTGTGTTGATTCTGACACGACTCCCTGCAGAATAAAAATCTTGACATTGATGAATGTCTTGAAAGGTTTCCAGGAATTCCAAAATATATATTAGAAGAAAAGCAATGCAGAAAGAAACAGCTTAGAATTTCCCATTGTATTTTGGTAGTTGTTTTCTGCCCAGTTCGTGGATGCCATGCTCATGTTACATTATTATGTGAAACATTTATTGATTTTCATTAGCAAGTCTGTTTGGATTTAATTTAAAAATAACATTTTTAAACCAATCACAAATACTACACCATCCTTTCAGAATAGCACAGTCTGTTTTCTGTAGCATGGCTATGTCTAACTTCACTTCTTAAAGTTGTTTGGTAAAGTACTCTCATACTTTGATAATGTTTTTCAATGTTACACCATCAGTATAGATCCACAGAATTGTTTCTTTGGATTTCTAGCTGCTCTATAACGTATTCCATCTGTGTTTTATCTATATTTGTATTGATTTTTTCAGCTATGCTAGCTTATGTCTGTCCTCTGTCTTACTGACCCTGCAGTCAACTAAAATGGTGGGCATACAGCCAATTTCAGATGGCATTTGGTTAGTTTACTCCCTTTTAAAGTAGTTTAGGAAATGTAATTCAAATATTTCTGTTACTCGACAAGCCTGTTTAACTTTCCCAAATTCACCCCCTTTACTCTGAATTTCCTCCTCCTTAATGTTTTCTGGTTCTAGAGAAAGGGATTAGAAATGTACCTTACCTCTAGGTATTTTCATTGTATTTTTCTTTCTAAATTTCTAGTTTTGTTTGTCCAGCTATGGATTTTTCTTTTTTCCCTAATCCTGGGTTCACATATATTTTTGCTTTGTGCTACTGTGCATTTGTCTTCTAAGACATACTTATATAACTCTGGCACATAGCCTAAACTCATAATTACTTTAAAGGGAATTAGGGTGTGCAAGGAATGCAAGATCAGGCATTTGGAGTCTAGTGAAGTTGCTTTTTTTTTTCCCCTTCCCTGTACAATGAGTATTTATCTTAAACAATTTCCATGACTCTTGGAAAGTTGTTTCACTTTTCCACAGCTAATATGTGTTCCATTTGCATTTTTTGGCCTGAAGCCAGTTGATCGCTTCAGGCTTTGTTGAATTGGTTGGGTTTTTTTGGTTTGTGTTTGGTTTTGTTTTGTTTTGGTTTTTTTTTTTTCTTTTACCAGTATTCTCTGTCTGAAGTCATTCAGCTTCGATTTAGTGGCTATTGTGATGTTGGGATTTGATGGCTTTTAGTCTCCCAGACAAGTGACTAGAATCACGGCTCCTTGTTCCAAAAGTCCAGACTTTTATTTATATGTTAGTTCATTGCAGAATGTATGGGATGATGTCCAGGCAATATTTGATTAAAGCAGGATAACAAAGTATATTCAGTGATCAGACTTAGCAGGCTTTTATTGTTATTATTATTATTATTTATTATTTTGAGAATCACATCCCAGACCATGTATCAAACCATACTATCAATAATACCATTCTGCTGTCAGTATTATTTACGGTATGTTTTTCCTGTAGCTTACTGGGAAATTAAAAAAAACCCACAACAACAACCAAAAAACAAACCCACGAAAAGAAAAAACCCACACAAAAACCCTCACCAAAACACTGTATTACCTTTTACATATACATGGACTGTTTCCTCACTTCACTGTGGGTTTGTATTCTTCAGAACATGTACTTATCTACACATGAAGGAAGCTACACAGTATTTCTTAGAAGAACAAACCAGGAAATAGCAACATAAATAAAGCAAACAGGCACAGCTTTTTGAAGGTCCTAATAATAGGTGATAATTACCTAGCTGACTGTATCCAAAGAAGAACTGCATCTTTTTCCCTAGGGTGGGCTGATCTTTAAAGACCTTTAAAGCTTAAGACAGAAGATTAAAGGAAAAGACAGTAACTTATGATAGTAATGAGACACTGACTTCCTTGTGTACCCGTCGAAAAGGCCAGCCAGGGATAAGGGATGGTTGTGTGCAGCAAATAGTTCAGAGGTTGGTAACCATACTAGAGTTTCCTCCTTTATTCATTGAAAAGGTAAGACTCATTTTGGTGTGGTCTGTTTTCTCTTTCTGGAGTTGTTTAAACATGTTTCTTGGTTTTTAGGTGCAATACTCTATAAGTATTGTGACATAAATCACACTTTGTTTTAAAGAAG
Source organism: Todiramphus chloris collaris (assembly GCA_025345505.1). Classification (NCBI taxonomy): domain Eukaryota; kingdom Metazoa; phylum Chordata; class Aves; order Coraciiformes; family Alcedinidae; genus Todiramphus; species Todiramphus chloris. Next base: position 2,828,615 of record JANVCC010000035.1, read on the forward strand.
CAAGTGTATGTTGTGACAAACTTTTGACGTGGTCACAGGTGACACTTGTTGTAACCTGAGTAGCAGCGTGAGAATCATCAAATCGGGGAATTTCCTTCTCCACTTTGACACTTCTCTGAGTTCCTCCTTTAGGGATACACCTTATGAGGTCCTGAGAGAAGACATTGGTACAGGTAGTCAAGTGGCCATGGTTTGGACATATCTTGATAAGAAATTTGTTCGTGTTTGTGTGCAGTTTATCCTAAAATTATTTCAGTTGTCCCATTTTTAGAGATGCTGAGCTGCTACTTAAAACTGGTTCTGAAAAAATTCGTTGTGGGAATTTAGTCTTGTGTCATAAAACTTTTAGCTGTGTTACATCTGGATTGCTGTTCAGTTATTTTACATCTAATTCCTCTCTAATAAAGATTACATGTACTCAGTAAAGATCTAGAATATGCTCCTTGCATAATACAATATTAAATACAATGTAAAAAAAAAAAAAAAGAACCAAACCAACAAACATTATATCACTTTATATATGATAATTTAATTCCACAACATTTTTTCCAGTCAATTTCCCACATTCTTTGGATGACTGATACCATTTCTGTCTTTAGTACTTTCTCAGGTAGCCCTTTCCTTCTGATTTTGTAATTTTTACGTGTTCACCTTCTTCTCACACAAAGATTAATTTCTTAATGTGGTATTGTTGCTGCTTAAAATCTAGAAGCCTCCTGGAATAAACCTGAGTATTGAGACCCTAGAGCTCCCTGAACAGTTCCTGGGATTGAAATATGAGGGTTTTCATATTCTTCCTCATAGCAGCAGTTTCATGCAGTTCCTGGCTAGGCAAGGGCTGCTGAAGTAAAACCAGCTGCCACCGTAATTTTTCTTCTTTGAGTCGTCCAGCATGGTATCAGAAAGTTGGTTTAGCAACCACACATCAACTGGGAGCTCTTCCCCTGTTGGGGTAGAAGAGTGCTGGAGGCCTGTCATGAAGACATTGAGCCATCTTTCAAAGTATTGGCCCAGCTACCTATAAATGAGTATAGTTAAATCTTTTTCCGTGACCATTCTCTTTTTCCCCCCTAATGTTACTTATGTGAATGAATTCTGCAGAGGGTGGTCATTTTACAACCATTGGATGATTGAGCAAGGGATCTTGGCTATTTTATTTTTAAAGTACAAAACACTTGTAAAATATTTCTACAATGTAAATAAATAAATAAATAATTTATAGGAACTGCAGTAAATCTAGAGGGGCAGATAGAGAGGTCATACAAAAAAAATCTCATTTCAGCTATAGATAACTGATAGCTAGAATGCCTTTTTATTCTATAAGTATCTCTCACTGAATATTTGAAGACTTACAGTTAAGTTTGTTACTTTGAACAGGTCATCGTAATGGGATCTTGGTTTAGAAATTTTTATACAAGGAAGATTGATTCAATTCAGAGACAATGGTATTTTCCTGGGCCCAGACACTCTCAGATAGGGGTCTTGACAGTACACCTATCATGTTATATTTTCTGATTTCAGTATGTTTAAGAACTTATTTTTCCAAAGTCTTCTAGCATAAACATCCTACAGCAAAATCCTATAAATATCCTACGGCAAAATTCTAAATACTGAATAATTTCAATTGACACAGTGGAACATTTTAGAGAGAATTAAATACCCCTTAATTTCCTCCTAAGAACCTGAAAGAAGAATAAGTTTTACAGAATGGCAGAGTGTAAAGTTGTAAAAGGAACACAGTAGTTCTTTCAGAACAGGCTCTCCATAAACTGAACAGACCCTGCAGCAAAATAAACAGTGTTCCATTATACAAGACACCTACAGGGAGCTCTCATTATGCCAAACCCTGAAAAAGATTTACTTTGGATGTGACAAGGATGTAATCCAAGAATTTACTTGGCAGTGAGTATACTGGGGAACTGTCTTATTCTCCTCTCCTTCACTACCCTTATTGAATTTCTAGTGTTTTGGATTGGTATGAGTTTTTTGGGGTTTTTTTTTAATAAAAAAATAATTCTGCTAGTTCCAGAAGTTCAAGATAATGATAATAAAATGTTGTAAGCCACTGTATGTTACTGAATATCAGTTGTAAGGGCTGTGTTTTAACAAAAGGTATTATGTTTCTCCAAATGTGTGCCATACGTGTTATATAGTATTGTAGCAAAAGCCTTGCTGCAAGTATATTATGTTTGTTTTTAGTTTAATCAAAACAGTAGAATTTTGAGGGAAAATATACAATCATCAGCCATTCTTCATTGGCACCCAACCATTGCTGTGGAAAAAACAGGCCAAACTTGTTCTTAAAAGTCCAATTTGGGTCAGTGAATATCAGTGTGATATTGATAATTGATATTCAGTTGATAGGAACTGCATGTCTACAATGCAGTCCTTTTCCATCCAGGAACACATTATTGTTGTGATATGGAAAAATCTTCATTTGCTATGGGTTTGGGGGCTTTTTGCTTGTTTTGGTGCTTGTTTATTGGTTTTGGTTTTTTCCTTTTGATCACACTACATGTAATAAATGGTGCCATACTGCTTTTAAAGTAACTCCTCTGGATAAGTGCAGATGTGGGCTAGAAGATAAATTTCCTTTGAGAAATTTAAAAGACTCTCCAGTTATCCATCCTAGTCAGAGTAGACAACATCCATACTGTTGGTATCAGTAGAATTAGTGAATATACAAATGATGGGTCACCCACAGAGCCTTCTCATGCCTGACTAAAACTGTACACGGGAAAGTAACAGAGGTTGTCAGCACGGGTGCGTCATCGCTTAGCAGATGTTATCTGTGCACTGCATCCCCGTTCTTTTAGTCCCTTATCATTTTAAAACATAGTGACAAATTCAAGTAGGATCCTAAAATCTGATACAAGCACTCGAAAGCAAGATGTCATTCTGGGCACTCTCAGGGGAGCGCAGCGACCGGTCGCGGCGCCCGGAGCCAACGGGAGGGGTGGAGGCGCGGCAGCCTCGGCTCTGGCTGGGGTTCAGCAGCCGCTTCGTGGCTCTGCAGGCTGAAGAGGGGAAAATGGTTGCAACTGGTGACACGTGGGAGCTGAGGAAGGCAGCTAGATCAGCTCCTGTTGTAACGAGTGCCACCAAGAAAAATCACCAGCCGGAGGCCATGGAGCTTGGCCTGGGAATGGATGAGGAGCCGACAGAGAGCTTACGCCTCAGGGTGAAAAGAAAAGGAAGGCAGTATCACAGTGGGGTCTGCTACAAGCCACCTGACCAGGAAGAATGAGAAGATGAGGCCCTCTGTAGACAGATTGGAATGGCTTCACATTAACAAGCCATGGTCCTCATGGGGGATTTCAATCACCTGGACAGCTGTTGGAAGGATGGTACAGCAGGGCACAATCCAGAAGGCTCCTGGAGTGCAGCAGTGGTAACAACCATCTCCAGCTGGTAGAGGAACCCATGAGAAGAGGTGCTGTGCTGAACCCTTTCCTCACCAACAAGATGGGGCTGGTGGCTAACGTGAATCTCAAGGGCTGCCTTGGCTGCAGTGATCATGAAAGGGTGGAATTCAAGATCCTCGGGACAATGAGGAGGGTGTCAGCAGGCTTACCACCCTGGACTTCAGGAGAGCAGACTGACCTCTTCAGGGATCTGTAACATGAGATGAAGCCCTGAAGGGGAGGGGACCCCAGAAGGCTGGTCAATATTCAAGGACCACTTCCTCCAAGCTCAGGAGCAATGTGTCCTAAAAAAGAGGAAGGCAGGCGAGAATGCCAGGAGACCTGCATGGGTGAACAAGGAGCACCTGGATACACTTGGCAGCAAAAAGAGAATCTATAGAGTGGAAGCAAGGACAGGTAGACTGGGAGGACCACAATGAGGTTGTCTGAGCAGCCAGGGATCAGGTTAGGAAAGCTAAAGCCCAGATAGAATTAAATCTGGCCAGGGACTTCAAGGGCAACAAGAAAAACAACCCAGCATTCACTGGAAATTAGATAGCAAAAGTGTAGTTACAGTTGTGAAGTAATTTAGAGGAAGAGGTCATAGGGAGGCATCAAAACATGCAGTCTTATTTTACAGATTTTACAAAACTGTTCCGATAATCCTGGTTGAATGAAACGTCGCATTTTACTGTTCAGGTATACTGCAGTATAAACAAGTTTGTCCTAACCATTTCACCAGACTTCCTTTATGGAAGCGAAGTTTTCATGCTACCGTATTCCCTTTGCAGTTTCTTTTCGTCTCAGCTGAATAGCTGATGCATGCAATACCTGGTGCTTCCCAAAAATGCTGGTAAGAAGCCCAGAAAGAGGTGTATGGTGTACCATAAGGATTTTTTTTGTGAAAGCTGAGTATGTAAAACTGGATGAAAATTGAAGTTAAAATCAATTTGGACAAGTTTGTTCATTTCTACCCATACATATCACAAAAAAAATGATATGAAAAGACGTTTATAAAGTCAAGTACAAGAAGTTAGTTGTATCGTCTCCTATGATTCCCTTCAATCTCTTTCACCTTCATACAGAATCTCATCCAGTTGCCCTGTCATCATCTTGAGCAAACATTGGGAATGCAAGCAGAACAAACTCCCTGCTTGCAGTTCTCGTGCCTTAGACTCACAGAATCTTGTATCTGTGTCTTGTGTCTGTGATGCAGAACAGGATTTCTGGGAAAGTCCCGCTGAGCCAGTAACAATCCAGAGATCTAGTGCAGACCATCCTACATGTATGATCCATGGGTTTCTGACCCACTGGGAAAAAAAACTGGCTGGAAATTCTGATGTCATACTAAACATGTACAAAGCTGACTTTTTAATAGAAAGGAGTTTTTGCTTGTTTACTTTTAAATGAAAGAGCTCATTGCTGCATGCAGTGATAGATGTGTTTGGTAAGAGATTAATCCCCTTGTGTTCTAGCCAGCCCTCAGAGATTAGAGGTGCTAGGGGTGGCTGGATTTATCTCTTAGTAGGTATGACAATTTAAACCTGTGCGTCTATAGGTCCAACACCAGATGCACAAACAGCCTGTCTGCTGTAGGTCTGGTTGCTTTCAAAAGAAGCAGTCAAATGCACGAATAGCACAGTTTGCCATAACTGTATGTCTGACACCAGATGCACAGACAGCCTGTCTGCTGTCAGTTTGGCTGCGTTCACAAGACACAGTCAGATGCACGAATAGTACATCTTTTATTTACACTTACAACATATACAGATTAAGATGTCCAGTGCTAAATACACTAAGCTGCAGAATCGTAATGTAGCTCAGAACACACAATTGTAATCTCCTGGGGAAAGCCACTCAGCGTAGACGAGGCTGCAGATCTTCCCAAGAGGCATCCCTTCTGGGGAGGGCGAACAGGACAAACCTGTCGATCTGTCCTTACAACTTGGTGTTGAATTCTCGTCCAAAAGAAGGGTAATATTTATACCTTGTGCGCTACTCTTGAGCAAAGTGTGGGGGTGGGACTGTGGCCAAGCCATTGTTCCTCCTGGTCAGCATTTAGCAGTGGCACAAAACACTTAGAACTTCCTTGGTAACTTCTGCAAGAAGCCGATAACTCCTGTGATAAGCATGAGAACGGGATAAGCAGCCTTCATCGCATTCCACGCTCCTCCTCGGTGGGTGCCCACCCGACCTTCACCCAGCCTCCGTATCTATCTTAGTCACCAGATGTTTATCAGCAGTGTTGAGCTTTGAGGTTTTCGATTGTTTTGTGCTTCCAACAAACAGCATGGGAAAAGAGCCAGGGTAGAAAATAGGTGTGACTCCAGCACTCATGATCTAGCCAAATATAGGCATAGACTTATTTCTGACAGTAGTCAGATCCTCTGCCAAGTAATTCTCTGCAGAAATCTTCACATGCTGCAACATCCTTAAGATGTAAAAAACACATCCCCCTTTTATTAATTTGAGCTTCAAAACTTAAATACCAAAGGCACCTAAAACTTCTATGTATAAAACTTAAAAAAAAAAAAAAAAGAAAAGAAGAAGACAACAAAAATATTCCAGTCAGATGTTTGCCATGGATTCTTTCAGCAACAATAGGAATTTTGCGACGCTGTAAGCAGATGATTGCAGGTTGTTCTAGCACTGTGTTGTGTACATCTTTAATAAAAGATGAAGCTATACTTTGAAAAGCATATTACCACTCACCAACAAACTGAATACTTTCTCCTGTAACCATGGAAAACTCCCTGGTGGGTTTCATACCGGCACCAGGTGAGGATCGTGCTGGCTTAGTGTCTCCTCAGTTGCTACATAGAGAAAGGACTTGCTGATGAAAGAAGTTTTGATCTGTAAACAAAGTACCATCCAATAGTGAAAGAGCTCTCTTAAAAAGCATCGTGATACAGTGAACAGTATTGGAGTGGTTCCTGATCCACTCAGTAAGGAAAAGTGCCAGTCAACAGCTTTTCTGTGTATTTTAGAACAATTGCATTCCTTTTTCTAAGCCAAAACATAGCCATCACTATTATATAAATGTAAATCTTTCTGGAGAAGTCTGGGTCTCTTCCTTCATTTCCTGCAGCATGTTAGCTGCAGCTTATGTCAGACTGTTTTCTCTGAAGCTCCCAGAAAATGTAAACAGAGCATAAAAATCTTGTCCACAAATCTTCACACAAAGTCTTTCTGAACTCCCAGTAGAATTACTTTACCCATAAGCTCAGTTACTGCAAATTACAAGTCTTCTTCTGTTTGGTTGGTTTGGTTTTATTTTTTTTAATTTTTTAATTTTTTTTAAATACATTGTACTGTCTAGGAAGAAGAAACCTGTTTTTTACAGGACAAAAATTAAGCACATGTTGTGCTTTGACAATCCTAGCCTTCACAATGCCTGTCTTTTTGTTATACATTATAGTGGGTTTTGGTTGCTCAAAAGTCCTGCTCTTCTGAGCATCCACTAAATGGGACTCCTACCAAGGAAGATGATCTCACCAGCACAGTGCACCAAGCATGCAAAAATGACTTTGTATTGCTGAGCAAATTTTAGTACAACGTTGCTCTATTCTCTTGTTTAGCACTGTGTGATCTGTGGATCTTCTCTTTTGCTCAACACACTGAGATGAGTTAATCTAGGGAATATTGCTGCCACATTTTATGTTACAGTCAGCTTCAATTTGTCATTTCCCAATATCATTCTGCCACTCACACTATAGTCTATGCGTATGCTTATTTACTATTTACCACTTGCAGATATCACTAGTTATCATTTAACAAAGTCATGCAACATATATTTCTCTCAAAGCCAGCCTGGAAAGCAATCATCTACTTTAAATTGACAGTGATTTCTGCTACCATTCTGTGTATTCCCTCCATTTAGATGATAGCATGTTGGCAAATGTTTTCCAAATGCAATACCATGGGGCATGTCAGCTATACATATGGAGAATAGTACTTCCTATTCCCATGAATTTGTGCATTACTCTCACTACATGAGCATTGTCCTTGGCTGCTGCTGTAAATGTAAGTCAAATGTATGAGTTTTTACCACTCCTAACTGTGTTCTATTTCAAAGTAACTTTTATCCAGGTTTCCTGCAGGATATGTTTTAGGACTCCTTCACTGAAAGTTCTGGCAATAGGATTTTGATACGAATGCATGTGGTTTTCATTCAGATCTACAGATTGTTAATGTTGTTCACATGGGTCTGTAATTGAAAAAACATGAATTAAGTTCAAATGAGAATTCGATTCTCTCATATATTTGTGTAGCAATTAAATATTGTTGACCAAAATCTTGATATTACGCAAATGTTTTTTGTTTCAGTAAAAGATGGCATTTCGAGTCCCACTCATATGTAGTTGACAAAAATTTGTGATACTTGGAAAAAGTTTCTTTTTTTTAGATATGATAGTTACAGCATCATGAAAAGCCTTTCTGCACAGTTATGTTTAGAGAGTTAATGCTACACTGTAAGTTGAGGCCTGTAGCGCATGATGCAGAGCTCTTTTTTCTATCAGTTGTCTGGTTTTCTTATCACGGTGAAAATACTGAGATAGAAATGTCTTGTTTCTATCTTTTTTTCTGATTCCATGCAAACATATTTTAACGGTGAGCTAAACTGCACATACTAATTTTAAACTAGTAAATAAACAGTCTTTCCCTGCATCCATGTGGCTGCCTGTGGGTACCTATCCACTTGGATGTGTTTATTCCATATCCATCCATGAAAGTGCTGAGAGAAATTTGCAGCAAGCAGTAATATCTGAGTTTCAATGTGAACATGCGTTTCTTTCAAGAGTATCTGAAGTCTTTAAAAAAAAAAAAAGTATTAAGCCTACAGGTTATATATTGGCCAAAACAATTTGGGACAATACTTTGAAATAGTATATTTAACTAATAAACTGAAGGCAGCAAATACAGCACTGATTTTTTTTAAAAAGCTTTCAGGGAGTTTCAGGGGACTCTTGACTGATGAGCATGGTACCAAAAAATTTAGACGATAATACAGAAATAATAGTATGATCTAGAATAAAGAAATTAGAATAATATCATCATGAACATTTTGCAGGAAAAAAAAAAATTAAGTTTGTAAATAGAAGTAGCACCTCACAAATTTACTCAAACTATCTGAAAGAATCAACAAGAGTAATGTGAAGTCTAGTTGATACAGTCCACTGGATTTCCAAAGGTTGTCAACAGTCGATTTTGAAAGGTTTCTGCAGAAGCTAAGTAGCCAAGGGATAAAGTCTTGACAAAATACATCTTCTTGCCCAAATAAAAATAGATGTTTAAAAGAAGGTAACCAAAAATAGAAGTAAACAGTCAATTCTCAAAAGAACAGGAAATAACCAGTTGAACTCCATATTGAACTGTGCTGAGTCTGGCACTGTTCATCGTATGTGCAAGATCTTTTTCCAGACCACTTATGTTTTAAAAAAACAAAACAAAACAGAAACTGCTTTCTCAAAAAAAAAACCAAGAAAAAAAGATGTTCAGGTTTTGGGTGTTTCGGTACAACGGATCTGTAAAGAATTATTTTTATCAGTTAAGTCAATGTATATTTTCATACCTTGGCAGGAGATTTGTTGAAGTTCTGTACTAAATCATATTATCAGTATGAGTATATACACAGACAGAATATGTTAGGATATTAAGTCTGAGGAATATGATTATGTGGTATTGAATCACAGAATACCAGGTTGGAAGGGACCTCAAGGATAATGTAGTCCAACCTTTTAAGGTAAACTATATATATATATATATATATATAT